>CAIGRN010150475.1:0-11417 GCA_903798345.1 Fraxinus anomala
TAGTTCCTTGGCCCCCTCAGAATGCGACAATGAACAATTGGTTCCATTTTCAATTTCTTCCCACACCTCCAATAACCTCCCCATTTGTATCACAGCCCAACTAACTCAAAGTCCTTATATATACACACACATTATGCACATATGTATATTCATATAGACATGCATATATACATAGAGTGAAAATTGAAGGACAATTTTATATATGAGAGCTGCAGAAGCTACTCAATTCTTGTTGAATTTGAATCCAAACCCGAAAAATACGAAGGCAGTTTATTGTTATACGATGTCTGCATCAAATCAAGATTCTTTTTTCGAGCAGCCAAGATTGGTTACCGAGAAAATCTCGGCAAAACCTCAAAGTGAAGGTGTTGGTGCTGTTGTTAGAAGAAGCATTGGAAGGTATTATCTATTCTTACTGAAAATTTGTGGTCTGGGAATTTCAAGTTGGTTCAGATTCAATCGTTCCGAGCACTTATATCATGTTTGATATGTTTCGCATGTATGTTTCTCAGGCCTGAAGTGAAGTACTTCGATCCTTTCCTCATGTTGGACGAGTTTGCAGGTATACACACGATTATCCACTTATAGCATGTTAGTTAGGTATGTTGGATTAGACAACACGGGAAGCCAAACTAATCTAATATTCCGTTTGGTCTTACAGTTTCACCTCCGGCCGGATTTCCAGACCATCCCCATCGAGGTTCTTCTGAGTCCCCTAATTTGCAGCATATTTTTACTTAAGACTGTTCTAGATTGATGAATCTTTCCTTAACAGGTTTTGAGACTGTTACATACATGTTGCAGGTAACTTAGTTTAAAAACATTAACTTCAATTTTGGTTTTTTATTGTTGGGAAGTTTAAATTATCCAGTATAATCTTTCAGGGGGCCTTCACTCATCAAGATTTTGCTGGTCACGAGGGTACAATACGCACTGGTGATGTCCAGGTATATAGGAACTTTAACCTATCAAATTCTATCCGATTACACGAACATGAACACACTTAAGAGTTTACTTGCTCGGGGTCGTGCAGTGGATGACTGCAGGGAGGGGTATTATTCACTCAGAAATGCCGGCTGGAGAAGGTACTCAAAGAGGTTTGCAATTGTGGATAAATCTCTCCTCTGAGGACAAAATGTAAGCTACCTACTTGGATATCGATTCTTTTCTGTTTGAATGATTCAAAACAAATAAAACTACTTTGTTATTCTACAGGATTGAACCAAGGTATCAAGAACTGCTGGATGAGGACATTCCGAGGGCAGAGAAAGATGGGGTCGAGGTTAAAGTCATTGCAGGGGAAGCTATGGGGATTCATTCTCCGGTTTATACTCGAACACCTACTCTGTACCTCGATTCCATTCTAAAACCCCACACTCAATACCATCAAAATATCCCAGAATCATGGAATGCTTTTGTGTACATAATTGAAGGTGAAGGTGTGTTTGGCTCCCACAACTCACCAGCCACGACGGCTCACCATCTACTGATTTTGGGTCCGGGAGATGGCCTAAGTGTATGGAACACGTCTTCTTCCAAGATATTGAGATTTATTTTGGTAGGTGGGCAGCCACTCAACGAACCAGTAGTTCAGCACGGTCCATTCGTGATGAACACACAAGTTGAAATTGATAAGACTGTTGATGACTATTTTTATTGCAAGAATGGGTTTGAGATGGCAAGATTTTGGAGATCTCAATGAGTGTGCTAAAGCACCAACGGCATCAAAGAAAAATTCCAACCTTTGAACAACAAGGTCTAAGCAGAAGAAACAAGTCACAATCTTCATCTATCACTATCAGGCTTTATTTTCATCAAAACTAAAGCTAATATAAAAAAAGATTAGGAAGATATCTTAGTCATAGGAGCAGAAAAGCTTCTAGAAACCAAAAAATGCAGCTACGACTATAAGGTGGGGTAAGCTCAAGTCGATTTTACCTTTCTAAGTTTAACTATTTGTACTATATTTTATTTATGTTGATAGGTTATGATTTTGAAGTTGAATATTGCTATTAATATATTTTCCTTTTTGAAGAGTTTCACTACATCTAAATATAGAAATACATAAAATAGAATAGCGAAAAAGGATGTAATGGATTTAATGCATAATCCATATTACCAAGAGCAATTAATAACGCAAAACAAAGAAAGCAAGAAAGAAAGAAAGAGACATGATGCTGTTGTAAAATACACTATATCGAAGAAGAGAATTACAATGTATTTTAAACTCTCATCGCTCTATTTCTTTCTACAATGACTCGCATAAAGGATATTCATCCTATTACCCGGAGAAATATAATAGGATGACTTAATACATGTGCGAATATTCCAAAGTACCCTTATAACACTTAAAAAAATTTGACAGAGATATTAGGCTCCACAAAGCCAACTGTTTGATGAAATCTATTTAATACTATATATACTTCTAAGCATTGTTCTAAGAAGTCTAGGCGCGAAACTTGACCTTGTCGCCTAATCATTCTTTACACGTTTTGGACTAGCCATATTTTACATTATTTAGAACAATGTTTGTAAGCATTTGTGGTGGTGGGATGTGGGAGGTAAACTTTTCTTCTGAGTTGGATTGTCAATCGTATGCAGGTGACCCTCCATCTAGAATGTAATTGCGAGAGCTACTGTAGAATATAGAAAAGGATAGGGTTGAATAATCTGGTAGGTATTGATTTGATGATAAATGAGAAAAATTCACCTAGACATTCTCCAAAATGCAGTGCTACTTATATGAGAAAAACAAGCAATATTATTTATAAATAATAATCATTAGGCTAAGACAATGACCTCAAAGCGACGGCTGATGGGCAATTTTTGCACTCGTTCTTGAGATCGTTTAGATAACACTGAGCTGGAGTTTGGATGACTGTTTATTCTTTTTTATTTGAATCTCTTATATGTCTTAAATTCAATATTGAAATAATTTCAATATACAATCTGAAATACCTCGATCTTTTTAAAACAAGTTAGTGCCTATACACAACCCAGTGGAAACACATAAAGAGGAAGACTAGAGGATTTTACTTAATGACCAAAAAAATGTACTTTGTGGCAGTGGTACATGGAGGACTATTATTGGTATATAATGATCAAAAGTATGAAGGTTTATGGTGTAGTAATTCTTCTGCAACTTACAAATTAAATAGTATAAAGGATCACTCTAGTTTATCTACTGCTTCATGAATTTTGAATATTACTTGAAAATTACCCATTAGGAGTCGCACGCTACAATGCATATTTTGCAAAGATTCTTTCGAATTGAGAAAGATAGCACTTAGGCCCCGTTTGAAATGCATTATTTTCTAGGGTAGTTGAAAAACTTTTTTCAACAAAAGTTGTGTTTGATAGGTGAAATTTTCTAGGGAATTGGTTTTCCCATTTGCTTCTTCACACGCCTCTTTTCTAGGAAATTGGTGAATTGGTTTTATTTTTTGGCAATTGGAAAAAATTTTAGACACAAAGGTAAAGAAGATTTTAACTTTTATTGACAATTTTCATGTAAAACAAAACTAAACGAATGATATTCCGTATGGTAATTTTTTTTTTCAATTTTTTTTTGGCAATTGGAACAAATTTTAAACCCAATGGTAGAAAAATTTAAAACTTTAATGGACAATTTCCATAAAAAAACGAAACCAAACGGACACCAAGCTTTCAACATTTTTCAAGTGAAAAATTATACCAATCAAACACAATTAATTACAATTCTCAGTAAAACAATTTCTAGGCAATTCAATTCCCTGTAAAACATTTTCTTTCCACTAATTTTCCACATTTATAATCAAACGGACCCTTAATATAAAAAAACTCGTTCACTAATTCAAAATCCCTCCTTTCCTTCCCAAAAACCCGGAGAGAATTAAGCAAGATGATCGGGAAATAGTGAGCTCAAAGTCGAGAAAAAGAATGGAAGGAACTATAAAGAGAGAGTAGTTTGTACAAAGAGAAACAAAATGAAAGAGGAAGGTGATGGAAAATAAGGTGGAGATATTAGTTTCTATGATTAAAAGCATTTTAATCATTACACTCTAAGTTGGGCATACAATATCAAATCTTGTTTGGATCCAAGTGCTCAAGATGTGTTCATTTTCTTTTCACTTTTTTGAACTAAGCAGTATTAAATTAATATTTCCATATTTTAATATGTTAAGCTAGATTATCACCCAAGCAAAAGAAAATGATCATTTTCAATGCCTACCCCTTGACAAATGAATAAATGAACCCTGGATTTTTGCGTCCCACTGCTCGACTCTCCCACAGCCATGCAGTCCCAACACGATTTATCATTCTTCAATACCACGGGTTTATTCTTCACCACTTCTTCAATTTTTTTCCTCAGGGACATACATGTAAGAGAGTTCAGCTGATGGATCTAAAAATTCGGGTCTTCTTATCATGCCGATTAAGCCTTAAAACTAATAGAGGTTTGTGTCTGACAGAATGGAAAAAACGAAACAGGATAATCCATATGTAAAGAAATCAGTAATAGCAATCTACAATCAAAAACTAAAAAGCCTCCTATTATGTGATTTACATTTCCAGAACAATGAGTTTCATAATAATAATATTCTCACGGTACTAATGACAAAAATTAATCTTTAATATAGAACAATGATATCCCATCTTCCCCATCTTTAAGGAATCGTTTTATAAATAACAAATTAAGAAAGAAATGGACCAACAAAATCAAATAATTAAAATTACCAATAAGACAGGCCTTCATTTGTAGACATTTGTGGACTAAATAGGATTTGAATCACCTGGAACAACAAGAATAGGATCCCTGAGTCTGCTTTGATCCATTTGAGCCATCATTAACAAGGGAAACTCTGTTGACTGATAATTCGGCTTTGTAGGAATCCGAATTCAAGACCTTCCTGCTGACATTGTCATAAATCTCTCGGACAACAATTTCAAAAGCCTTTTTAACATTTGTCGAATCCAATGCAGACGTCTCCATAAAAAACAAGCCTTCTGATTCTGCAAGGCTTTTGCCTTCCTCCAAGCTCACATCCCTAATGCTCTCCAAATCACATTTATTCCCGACAAGCATCCTTACAGCAGTTGTATCAGTGTGAGCTGCATGATGAGTGGCTCTTTAGTTGAACTTCACAGGGCAATAATATAAACTAATTTGAGATGGCTATAAAAGAACGTAAAACTGAAAAATACCATAATGACATACTTCTCAAGAAGCATATAATACTAAACAATAACGTGAAAAATAAAAATTGTGAACAGAAATTATTGCATGGTGGAGGTGGTGCCAACTTAGGTGGTCGGGGCATGTTTTGTGTAGACTTAAAGAGACCCTATTTGTAAGAGAGGGTTAGACCAAAACTTAAACGAAAGTTGTAGTTAATAAGGATCTAGTTGCACTAGATTTTCAAGTAGATTAAACAATGAATCAAATAGAGTGGCGAAAAATGTTTCATGTAGCCAACCTCATATTTGTTAGGGAAAATGTTTCAGTTGTTTTAGTTAATGTTCCATGGCTTATGTCTAATGAAAAGGGAATACACCCTTTCCCAAAACCTTACGGTTTAATTGATTAAACGTTCACTTATGTCTTCAAAGGAGTCCAGATGTATCGAGGATAATACATCTAAGAGGTTGAAGGACACTGTTACCTAAATTACTAGAAATGGAATACATCCTTTGAAGTTTTGCGTTTTACATTTGGGAAACTAGATCCATTTAAACGCTTGTTAACCATTATCCTGATGAATACTCATCATCAAGACATCACATATTTTGTGGCTGATCCCTTTATATATCTAAAACGCAGACTCCTATATAGCTCCACAATCTCAAGAAACAATGAATTGGTTCATATGGCTTTTAAAAGTTCCTCAATAACACAAATATAATGGAAGGCATGCCACTGCCAAAGACTCAAATGCAGTTATGCCTTTTAGCTTAGAGTACATGACAACAGTAAAATCTGTTTTAAGTATAGCTGACTCCAACTCCTAAGATACTTGCTGAAATATAGTTTTCATCACTTCAATAAATAAATTGCATGGTATGGGAACCGGGAGGTGGCAGCAGATTGGGGGTGGAGGTGTTAAGATTTTTATCATTTTTACCTTTACTTTTCTTTTATCATTTTCATTTCTCTTTTTCTTTTTCTCTTTCCTTTTCCTTATCTTTTTCTTTTATCCAACCAGTGTATTCACCAATTTACTTCTCAAAACTAAACATGTGAGGTGCATGAGCATGGAAAAACACTCAAAATAATGGAAAAGGGCACTAGGGACTAACAATACCACAAAACCGATAACAATGTGATCAACAAAAATAGATGGGAGACCGAGTTGAAACGTCTACAGGTTGGGGACTAACTCTGTAATTTTCCCTATATTTTTTTGTTATAATGAAAGTAGTTGTACATAGAAATTAGCAAACCAATTTGTTAAAGATCCTGTCAAATTAAGAATCATGACCATAAGGCTTACATGTAGAGGAAAAATTATTTGCCCCATAAATTTCTAAAACCTAGAATGTTAAGTAAGATCAGTATATCATGTTTCTTGGGCTTTGAAATTCGTAGAACTCTTTTTCCTGCATTACTCACTGTTTAGGAGGCCAGACAACTGCTCGCACTTCACACAATCTCTTCAATCACAAAAGATTTAGTAATAGAATATAATCACAACTTTTCTCCACTGTGGTGAATGATTTCCATTTTTTAGCTTTCAAATTATATTATTATTTCTTAGTTACATAAAACGGACAATTAAAAGAAGGTAATAGCAAACCTAAAATAGAATGCAAACAGTTCCCAAATTTACAAATCCTAATACCACCCCTAATTTTAAACTCTTGATTGTCAACAGCTAAATCATGAGACATACTGCCTTTCCTACTTTTTCCTAAATAGTAGAACACCAAAAAAGCACTCACATTTACCGAACCCCTAATCATCATAATAACCCACATTTATCATATTGAAATCAGATATTACTGAAATTCCATCTTAACCATTTCCTGTGAGTTTACCACCCGAATCTTTCTAAACTTATCAGTATGCAAATATTTACATAAACGAAAGAAAACGTGTAAAATGCTTAAACACCCGACATATGCTTAAACGTGTATAACCGATGAGCGTACTTTACACAAAATCAAGAATTATAAGTGTCAGCATGGATCATGGAGGTTGTACCTTGCCGCTCTGTTGTAATTCTTTCAACTTTAAAACAAAATAAACTAATTTATTCATACTTCTCCAATAGCTAAAAGGCTACCATTTCATCACAAAGAGAATCAATCCATCAAAGCACGACCAATAAATCATCACATCAAGATTGCTATGAAAAATCAACCTTTTACCCTAATCCCTTTAAAAATAGTATATTTCAAATTGATGAGCAAACTGACACAACATGCCCCGAGTAGTGGACTTGAAACCCGATAAAAGTAGGAAAAGTTTGAGGGAGAAGAAACGTACTCTTGAGCTCATCAAGCCAACGGGGGATACTATCAAAAGTAGACCTTCTACTAATATCATAAACCACGAGAGCACCAAAGGCACCGCGATAGTACGCAGAGGTAACTGCACGGAACCGTTCCTGCCCAGCGGTGTCCCAAATCTGTGCCTTAACTTCTTTACCATCAAATTCAAGCGACTGAGTCTGAAATTCAACTCCAATGGTGGCTTTTGAATGCATATTAAACTCATTTCTGGCGTATCGAGAGAGTAAATTTGATTTTCCAACTGCTGAGTCTCCGATTATCACAATTTTGAACAAATACTCCTCCCCCTCGTCCTCCGATGATGAACCCATCTCAGATCGTGGGGTTTTTTGGGATCTAGAAAGAGAAAATTGAAATGGATGGGCGGGGCGTGAATGATGACTGATGAGGGAAGTGGAGCAGCGCTGGCTGAAGAACGGTTTTTCAAGGCAGGAATGAGCAAGTAGCGGTGGTGGGACTAGTGGATTTTATAACGGTTTGGGTTTGGTCTTTTTCTAGTTATTGTCTCCCTTTTTCAAAGCGTGTTGGGAAAATAATTTTAAAACTAACGATTTTTCAAAGAATGTATAATTTTAAAAAAGATTTTTTTTTTATTTACATACAAAACATTTTATTATGTGAATATGAAGCAAAAAAAGTTTTAATAAAAAGAAAAATCAACGGGAACTTAAATAATTTAGAAACAAAACCTCTATAAGGAAAAAAAAAAAAAGTTCTATTTAGGTATAAATGCGGGCGGGTTGCTCAACTTTGAGTAGAGCCGCATTCGACCCAATCATCTTCAATTTATTGTGATCGAGCAAATTTGATCGTTTTGTCAACTGGACTATCTTGTCAATCTATCTAACATAACATGCATTATTCGTCTTAAAAACACTTTCTAAAGTATGAACTACAAAACGTTTCTATATGCCAAAAATCCATTGGTTTTAACATTGACATAATTACATGAAATTGAAAATGAGTAACTAGAATGCAACTCCATTTAAATTTGAATGATCCAATGACATTTAACCCAATCTTATTAACTTTAGTTGTACAACCATTTGCACTGGCGGACTCGGGGGGTCCGGCCGGGCACGCCCCCCTCCCCCCCTCCCAACTTTTGAGAATTTTTATTTTTATTTTTTTTAAATAAAGTCATGTTTGGTATCGATTGAAATCTAAATTTTAATCTAAATCAAAGTTACCAATTAATTTTAATAACATATTTCATGAAATCCATAAATGTTAACTTTTATCAAAATTTACTAAAAATTTGATTTTAATCTCCACCAAATAGGGGCAAAATCACAATAAATTTGAATTTCGATAACATGTTAATTTTAAAAAGAATTCGACGATCATATGCTAATCGATCTACAAATTGCTTATGTCATCTCAAAGCTTATTTCGAGAACTACNAAATAGGGGCAAAATCACAATAAATTTGAATTTCGATAACATGTTAATTTTAAAAATTCTCCGACGATCGTACGCTAATCGAATCTACAAATTGCTTATATCATTTCAAAACTTATTTCACTATATTATGGACATATCGAATAGTCCAAACAGATATCGAAAATAGTTAAAAATACGTTAACGGGAGTCTTAAAGAATAACGTCTAACTCGCATTTTTTAAAAAAAAAAATTCAATTATTTCATTAACATTTATTATTTCTGCAATACAAATTTCTCAATGTAATTTTCATCATTTTATTAGAAAATTTTATATGGAATATGACATCAAAAATTTTCGAGATTTTACACCGAAAAAGTCATATTCAATGTAAATTTTCGGAGCAAAATTACATGGGGTATGATTTTTTTGGACGTAAATTTTCAATTTCAACTTCTTTGAAAGTTCGATTGTGCCCCCTAACTTTAAACTTCTGCGTCCGCCCCTGACCATTTGTATCCATATATACCAAAATCTCGATTCATGAATTTCTCTATTCAAGAAATCAAGATAAGATGAATCGAAGTGACTATTTTTCATTTTGAATTCCATCTCCGAAGGAAAAGAGCAAATTGCATAATTGTCCTGTTGATCTTTAATGGCATCAAAATTATAATACTTGAAACAAAATTGGTGTCGATTTATTTTTCACAAAAACGCGATCATAATTTTTCAAATTTATAGCACCGTTGATTTCAATGACAGCTCTTCATATTTAGAAAAACTATTTTTTTCATTGAGAAAAATTTTACGTCCTAATTTATACCGAAAATAAATAAAAGCCAGGAAATAAATAAATAAGAGAAAAATGAAAACAAACTACAAAACTTCACCTTCTTCACAACCCATAGCCTATAGCTATTGTTCTAACTCTTATGATACTGCACTGACTCTCAATCTCCATTTCACACCAATCCCCTCTCACCTCCCTTGGCTTTCAACAGGTCTAATCTCCTGCCTCAGTAGCCAGAGAACCATAATTATTGTTATCTTGTCAATGGAAAATTTTTATCCTGCCCATTGGAGCTCTAACGATGATTGCTCAGGGTTCTATCTAGGGTACCCATCCAGCCCTAGGTCTTCACTCCCTATTTTTGGAGGTCGGCCTACGACCCATAGGTAAGCCCAACCTACTTTCTTTTTCTTTTCTTTACCATTTTCATCTTTTTCTTTATTTTCTATCAAAATTATAAATCTTTCCTATTTTATCTTCAATATATTGTCTCTCATGTCATGCACATCCATCTCACGCCCTATTTGGGCTACATTAAAATGAGACTTTGAAAGAAAATATGATTTTGAATTATGATTTTTTTGAAAAATGTGCAGTTAAAAAATAAAAAAAATGATTTTAATAGGACATTATTTTATTAGAAAACGTATGATTGAAAGTATTTTTAGGAAATATGGAGCCCAGACCGGGGCTCAATATAGAATTCAATGATTTTCATTCAATAAGATTACTTGTATGACTACATTGAAAGGTAGAAGACCAACATACTCCATTGTAAGCATTATTTGGAAAAGCTATTAAGTGTTTATAAGTTATGAATCTTATTAAATATATAAATAATAAGTAAATAATAAATTGTAGGCCTTATAAAATGTATGAATAAAAAATCATTAGAAAGCAATAACTAGGGGTATAAAGCTAAGCGGCTCAAATGCACCATACATCTTGGTGATCTATGAGCCTTGTTCATTTCTCTGTTTTCTGTCACGAAAATGTTGTTCATGTTAAATACCGTAAGTGCATGATTCGTTAACAAGTAGTAAAATGAATTTTTTGAGTCCAAGTATCGTACCCACGAATATTGTACTAATTCAAATTTGAATTAACTTAACCTTAATCGAAACATTGAAATTTGTGATTTTTCCTATAAATTAAATAATCAACTTATGAATACAAGACCTAACTTAACTAAATAAATGCAAGATTATAATTAAATGCAAGTTTTATAAAAATATGACGATGAAATGCGTACTAGGATCCCGAATCCCTTTATATCAATTATCTTTAATCCGAAACTTATAAATTTGACAACACGATTCAATTATGAATATCAATAATTCTAATTTGTTTAACAATTTCTCTCTAGTAGAATTAAACATATTCTTACATATGACCCGACCATATTTTTATGACGGATGCGAACGTATAAAAATGCATTAAAGATTTATGAATACTTAAAGATCATGTAAAATATAACTATATATTTCTATCATTTTTCGAACTTTACAACAATTGACATTATGTCTAATTTATTTTCAATCTTTCTAAGGTAAAATAAGCCACAAAACTAATACAATAATTGAGCATATAATTGTAGAGAAAACCAAATCTATATCAATCATTCACTAATTAAAAACGTGCTTTGAACGTTAAAAAGAAAATTCAAAAGTCTAAGATTCATACTGCAAGGTTCATCTTGATCCTAGCACAATAATAATCCAGCCTAGCATAATGTCAAATTAAATAAATAA
>CAIGRN010150476.1:0-31214 GCA_903798345.1 Fraxinus anomala
AATAGTTATCCTATTCCGCTAGTCGCCGATTGTTTCGACCGACTGAGCTGGGCTAGATACTATATAAAGATCGATCTCAGGTCCGGATACTGGCAAGTTCGAATCAAGGAGGGAGACAAAGCAAAGACTACGGTGGTGACGAGATACGAAGCATTTGAATTCAAGGTGATGCCTTTTGGCTTAACCAAAGCTCCATCAACATTTTGTACGATGATGAATCATGTACTTCACGGTTTCTTGGACGATTTTGTAATAGTGTACCTGGATGATATAGTCATCTATAGCGAAACTTCTGAGGGAGCTGATTGGTTGAGGCCATGTAGAGGTTCTCTTGATGTGAATTTGAATGCCATGGAGCCAAAAATCCGAGATGCGAGTTCTAGTGAGCAAGAAGCTAGTGGTATTGGAATTCCACAAGTAGAGGCCAACTAACAAAGATTATAACTGCAACTTAGCATCACAAAGAAACGAAAGTTCAAAGGCCTTCTTGAGCAGCCCACTTCTGCGCTTGGAAAAAGTCACTTGCCTGCTTGTTGCATTTTCGATCCTTTTTATTTGAGTTTTCACTCTCACCATTTTATATTTATTTATAGTTATTTCAATAAAGGAGGAATGTAAGATACAAAAGAAAAAAAATATATTAAGAAATGAAAAATTAGAAAATAGCAACCAAATCAAGAAAATCAAAAACAAAAAAGGATTTCCCAAAATAGAAAGGGATTATTTTGAAAACACATACAAAAACCGTTTTTTATATCTGTGAAAACAAGGGAGAAAAAAGATGAAAGCTAGGATTGGGAGAAGCATGATAATTTGAGATTAATCGATGAATATATGAAGGTTATGGGAATGAAGGTGGAGATGGTAGTGGCACCAACGTTGGTGGGTGCCGTTGAACTATCCGATAGTGGTGGTGATGGTTTTGGGGTGAGTATGTGTGGAGTAGATGGAGAAGGTGAAAATGAATTTTTAATTTTAATTATTTGATTTTAGTTATTTTATTATAAAAAAATATAAAGTTACTATTTTATCCTTTTGGTTAAAGTTTACTATTATAGTCAAGAAATGATCCATTTTGACTCCAAGTGTTAATTCTGAAAGGTTTGGTACCGTAAGTAGTACAAATAAAAGGTTTTGACAAAATCTGCTACTAAACGAAAGATTTGGTACAGCTACTGCAATTATCCCTAATTTTAAAAATTAGTAATTTAATATAAAAACTAATTCTTCAATTATTTTAGTATGTTGATAACTTATTTAGTAATTTTTCACCCTTTTCGTATACAATCAGTAAACTTTGACTTGAAACTATTTATCTGCACCTACATCTTATAAAAACATTATGAGCCTGACTAAAGTCGTAAAATTGCTTTGATAAGCATATTTTCAAAGTGAACAAGCCAATTCAATCACCAATGTTTTAATACCGGTCCAAGCAACGACTAGGGAAATAAATGGACCCAAAATGTTTCCCCACTTTTCAACCATATTCTTTTAAAAAAAAATCATTTTTCACTTGAAAAATCAGTACCAAACAAGCTTTAAAAAAAAACAACAAAATTTAACGTGCACTCACCAGTTCATAGATTGTTTAAGCAGTTTTCAATTATCAAATTTCCATCTAAAAGGATAAATCTGCACGGATCTTACCCCAATTCAAGTTCCCTTTGTATATTTTCTAAGTGGATGANCTTACCCCAATTCAAGTTCCCTTTGTATATTTTCTAAGTGGATGACAATTCGAAGCCTAATATTGTAACCTGACAAATTTTCTAAGTGAACGAACCCTATCAACTATCAATACTTGACTAGAGTAAATTGCTTTATTACACCATATTTTCCAGAAGAACAAGCCACTAGACCCTATTACTACTATTCGACTAGGTCAGAGTGTTATAACAAGTCCAGTAACCTCATTACCTAAAATCGATTAAGTTCAAGCCACTCAAACCTAATATTAGCAACTTGAACAGAGTCTACTGGCCACCTCAACTTTATTCCCACTTCAGCCATAAACTAAGGAGCCAAAATAGCATTCATGAACAAATAATAAACCACTAACCTTTCAATATTGACAGTGGGTTAAAAAAGAGTATTCGTGCAGCCTGATGCCAAGTTAATCAAGAAATGCATTATGTGTTTTTGCCTTCTCTTTATTAAGTTTATGGGTGCCAAGTCGCCCTCATCCTGTTTTTGCTTGCTTTTTATGCGAAGAAAACATGTCAAGTAATTGATGATACGGAAGTGAAAATAAGGGAGAGAAAAAAGAGAATTTTCTGCACAATTAGCATCTTTTAGTAAATTGGATGCAGTTATTATTACATGATATGGCACGTAGAATGAAAACATCACTCTCAATTCTACAAGAAATTTTGTTAAAGCCTCTTCCATAGAAAAACACAGAGGGTTGTACTTTCAGCCTACATCTCAAACTATTGACCTTTTAAGGAATTTTTTATCCCAAATATATCAGTTGAGTGTTACGCGATATGATATGATTTTGTTTCAAATTTACTGATGGATTTTCAACGTGTACCAAAACATCATTTGTGTGTCCAACATTACCAACAATATGAAATCATTGTTTTAAAACTAACTTTGCGATGAGTTGTCAATACAACCTTAGTTCCTGTTAAATTACCAACAACTTCAATACTAAGTTAATATACTATTGACTCTATAGTCAGTCAGCAATCTCCATTTTTCTTGTTATGTGAGGTAGACCAGAAAGTATTACTTTAAAGTTTAAACCTCCCAGTATCCCACCACATCCAGACCTCTAACATTTATCACTATTCCCTTCATTCTACATAGAATGCAAAATTAAAATGAGCTTTTATAGCATTATCATTCTAGTTTAGTCTACTTCCTTACAAAGGAAAGGTAAGGAATTAATATTTGAAATTTCACAGTATACCAATATTTATTCAAGAAAAAATTTGTTGTACTTGAAGATTGTGGGAAAAGTGATAATTCCTCCATCCCAAAGTGAAATTGAATGTTTCAGTTTAACTTGGATGTCTGGCTGAGAAGAAATTGAAAAGCTGCAAAACTTGTGTGCCCCCATAGATGTGATGTAAAAACATTCAATTGGATAGAGTACACTGCTAACGAAAAGATATAACAATTTTACGTCGAAAATGGAAAGATTGGTACTAGCACAAGACAAAACATGAAACATAGAGATACTATTGACATTAACTCCTGGTTTGAACTGTACACCAGGGACATGTTGGATACATAGTATTGGATAAGAGATTGGGCAGTACAATGGACTACTTTTTCTTCTTTATACTGTCTAGAGTCTAGGATCAACCCACCTTACAAACATGCTATAGGTGTCTTAAATTGCCCTTGCATTTGGAGAAAGATTCAGTCACTCTATATGCTAACAATCTATAATCAGGCAAAGACAAAACAGACAGTAGACACAGCCAAGTAGCTTTCTATAGGTGGAACATAACCAACCTGAGTGTATTCCTCAAGCTTGATCACCCATTTCAGCAGTAGTATTCCCTTTTACCACTTTGTACATGGGGCTCATTCTGGTGATATTCCATGGACTACCTGTCATCAGAGAGTAGGTCTGCATTATATAAAATCCACCTACCCTCTTCTTCTCTAAACAAAGAACAGAAAGAAGACAATACTGGATAGAACAATTAGTCAACGACACAAATCTGGTGCTTTCTACCAAAATTATAGTCATATGAACGAGAAAAAATAAAACTAGACCAATGACCAAATTAGAGCTACTAGATCATTGCACGATGAGAATAAATTTTTAAGGAATACAAGTGCCAGAGGCAGCAAAGTTTTAGATTCATAAATGTTACAAGAGAATAATTTTGCTAAGGTAACATCTTTAGGAATCCTATGTAGTCAATCAATATTAAATACTTTAAAAAAGATCCCCAACGCAAAAAATCCTTCTTCTCTACTATCTTGAAGCAACTATGTGACTACTTTTTTCCACTTTGCTCAATCTACGGCTAATTACTCCATCAATTCACCCTCAGAGAGTAAATGGCCAGAGGAATGTTGAGTCACACTTCTAATAGGAGTCGATTTATCAACTAATTGACTGTTTATATGTCAGCCATGTCATTGACAGTTAACAAAAGTACAACAAAAATTAAAAAAAAATAAAAATCCTAATTCCTATGTAACTGAAAGACAAGTGATGAGATTTTATAGCTACTGTTTCTTCTCACTGGACACACCATTCTCAACTCTGCCATCAACAGCTTGATAAGGAACTTCAATCATTGGTCTTGGGACAGGACGTTCACCAAAGTCATCTGGGAACTGTTCAAAATCGGGACCAAAATTGAACTTGACAACACAATTGGGCTGGTTCGGAAGAGTATACATTGAAGCTGCAGGATAGTAACGACCACCATAAAGATCCTTGAAAGCAACACCTTGGCATATACCGTTTTTGAAAAAAGACATCTCACTTCCTGCACAGCAGAAGCAACAGTTTACATAGAACTCATCGTATCACTTAAAAAATAGAACTTTCAAAGGGCTGCTAGAGTTTTCAGTTGTTCAATGTTCAAAGACTTAAAAAAGACGCTAAGGCAACATAGAAAGAACATGGCAAATACAATTCAATGTTCCGATGCCACATAGCAAAGAAAAATCTGAACAGTGAGAAAAGGAGAATGACACGAGATAAATATAACCAAAGAGAGCAGTAATATAGATGAACAAGAAGAAAAAGCAGCAAGAGCAGAATGAGCTCATACACTAAAAAATATTCTACAACAGAATGCCATCGCCAGGTGGCCTCCCATCTGCCATGCAGTCGTGAATTGCTACAATGAGAAATGCTAAATAGCTACAAGCAAATTCCTCGAACAACTCAATGCCCACAAACAATACTAACTAGAACGAATCATACTTGCAAATTCAAAGATAAATCTAACAGGAAAACATCAGTCAATGACTATTGGTTAAGTTCCTTTTATAACTCGTACAAAAGCATAATCCAGTATAAAGCACACGCCATATGCAATACCAGTTAACCATAAGTAAAAGCAACATTCTTCTATTAATGATCATCAATACAAGAAGCAAATATAAAAGAACACAAATAGGCAATAAACAACCTGCATTGCCGAAATTAATGCTTCACTCACCTGGCACAACTTTTGGGGGATCCTCCTTGGGATTGGGAGCACAAACATACCGCTGGCCCTTGTACAAAACCATGCGTGGAGGATCAGGTGCATAGGACCCTCCGTCTGGCAAACTAATATAAAAACCGATAACATCACCTTCTTTATATCCTTCCTCCCCATACTTCTCCCTCAATGCCTTGTGCACTTTACTCCCATCAATATCCCTATATCCAAAGCTATTCCCATCATACCCCACAGGAGCCTGCAAGTCCCCTTTATCTGTGGACCACCCCAACCTTGTATGCCCTGTCTCACCCAGATGCACCACCTTAATCTCGAAATACCATGCGCCCTCTTCAACCCCCCTTGTCGCCCTAACCATTCTGTACCCCTTCGTGCTGCCCGCACTCAATCTATCCTCACTCAATTCCACCTTTTCAGCCTTATAAACCTTCGACAGGCAAATCTTCAAATCGTGGCTATCATCACTTTTGTCAGGGAACCTCGGGATAGGGGTTATCAAAACCTTATCTTCAGTTGCCGTGTTGGTACCCGTGGCATTTTTGGAATTGTGGTTTCCATTGGAGGCGTTTTTGGCCTTTTTCTTCCCCTTCCTTGTGGTCGTCGTCCACACATCCTTGCTCTTCTTCTTCAACTTCTTGCTCGACTTCGAAGCTGTCGCCTTTCCATTTTGAGCGGGGGGTGTAGTTTCTTCCACGGCGGAGGGTATTTCGGAAATATCATTCTCTAGGCGTTCAGGTTTGGGCAAATCCGATAGCTGTTTTTGCTTCTTAGGTGGGGCGTCTTCTTCCTCTTCCTCCTCCTCCTCTTCTTCCTCCTCCGAATCAGGGTGCGAAATTGGGGAATGCTGGGATCCGTTTTGGTCGGATTCCGGAGCAATTGGAGTTCCGTGGTTGGAGATTTCGTCGGAGGAAATTTCTTCGGACGCGAGAGTTTCTGGTTCCTCTTTGATGCTGTTCACGGGCTCGGATATGGTGTCCGGTGTTGTGATGGCGGTGCCGGGGACGGCGGCCTCATCAACCGTTGCAGTGGAGGTCTTCGGAGGCGGCAGCGTAGTGACATCATTCATATTTTCGTCGCCGTCTACAGAGGTGGCCGGGAAGGTATCCATATTGAGGAAGATGGGATGAGTAGTGGTGTTTGCTTTTGGATACGAAGAAAAGTTTTGCTTATATGAGACCAATAAGTGTCTGTGGGCTTGGACTCTTAGTCCTTAGGCCCATCCAAAAGATTAAACTGGGCCCAAATAATGTTTGAGATCCAGTTTTTGACTCACAAAATAATAGAGCGGAAATTAAGGCAGGTTTTTTAAGATGTGGAAATTACATAATTCCATTCCAGGTGTTTAAAGATTGATATTCAATAATAAGATTTAAAGTTTACTTGTTCAAAAATCAGGTAATAATTTAATATTTTAATGCATATAATAATATTAATAAATTAAATCCACCCAATTAAAACCCTAATTTATTTTAACAATCATCTTCCCCTCCTCTCTATCATCTCCCTAATTCGAAACCCTAAATCGAGATTAATCCCCAATCTTTCTCTTTATCTTTATCACACACATCACCAGAGCACCGCTGGCGCTTTCTCTTTATCACACACATCACTGGAGCACTGCAGGCGTGGAGTCGATGAGAGGCATGATGTCGTTCAAGGCGACCCATTCTCGGCGTTGTTGCGCAGTGCAACTTCAGAGTTACCTATCGACGTAGTTTGTGTTGATTGCTGCCGTGAAGGATGGCAGATGTTGATGGTCCTGCAAAGATGGTGCGCCGCTGTTCACTGCTGCATGTGGTGCTTAAAGCGCCGCCTAGTTTCGATTTGAGTTGATTACAACAAGATTAATGAGATTTGTTGGTGGTGATGTCTGTGGTGGTGTTGGAGGAGACGGGGTTGGAGGTGGTGGCGAGTTTATGGTGGGTGGTGGTTGTGGTGTGGTGTGCTGTGGTGTTGTGTCTTTGTTGTTAGAGGCGATGGGGATGGTGGTAGATCTGGTCGTGGAGACGGGGTTGAAGGTGGTGGTGTGTCTGGGAATTTTTTTGTTGGATCTGGTGGTGAAAGTTTTGTTGGTGGTTGTGGTGGTGTTGTGGTGGCAGCAGTGGTTATGGGGTTGGCGATGGATCTGGTGGCGACTAGAGTTCTAATAGAGTTGATTGTCATGATTTTTATTAGTAGTTGATTGGATCTCGTTGCAACGATTTTGTTGATGGTGATGTTGTCGCAGTGGCGGCGACTGCAGTGTAGGTGGGGTCTATGTGATCCACTATTTGACTTGTGACCAACTGTTGAATCGTAATCTTAAAATTCGATAATTTGTGATCAATAAATTTGAAAATATATGACTGATTGATAAACTTTTACCTATAATTTTCTTATTTGTGACCAATAAAATAAACTGTAACCTTAAAATTCAATAATTTGTGACCAATAAATTTGAAAATATGTGACTGATTGATAAATTGTAATCTATAATTTTTTATGTGACCAATAAAATAAAATGTAACCTATAAATTTTTTTATTTGTGGCCTCGAATTAATTTATGACCAATTAATTTGATAATATATGATCAATAAATAAGTTGTGACTTATGATTATGTACTTATGACTATTAATTGTATAACTATGACTTTATTGTATTTAATTAATAAAATATAATTAATTAATAAATACCTACCTGATTTTTGCATTAAATAAACTTAAAACCTGATATTTTAGTTGCACATAGTTAATGCCTTAATTGTAAATTTCTCCCTTTTAAGATCCAATTTCATATATAAGATTTGAAGTTTTATCTTTCATAATTCAAACAATAATTAATTATTTAATATTTTTTAAATAAATACAATATTAATAATCAATCAAAACTAATTATATCACTTTCTCTTTCTAATTTCTTACTCTCTTTTACGGCTACAACACCACAGGTGCCTTTCATTGTTGTTGCTGGCGAAGACACCGTCATCACAATTCGGCGCATGCCATCACCCCACAATGCCGCTTACTCATCGCCTTTTCCCTGAATCAGTGACGCTTATCGCCTTATTCTTCTTTTTTCCCTGAGTTTGATTTTCAATAGTTTCTTGTGCTATTTGCAGTGATTAGGGAGGTTGATCTTTGCGTAGGGATGATGGTGCGATGGTACGGAGCGTTACAGGTCGAGACAGGTGACTGGAGCTGCAAATCTCTGGTCTGTGATAGTGGTGTTGTGGGTACGATGTCGTGTAGAGTGTCATGGTTGGTTGCAGTGCCTTGTGCATTAGTGGTGCCGTGATGTGTGCTGTAGGTATGGTGGCGACAACGGCGTGGCGGCGGTGGCTATGGAGGTGTGCAGTGGTGTTGACCGATTGTCGTGAGGTGGGTGGGGGTGGCTCTGGAGGAAGTGGTGGTCACAAATTATTTGGTTGATTGTAACCAATAAATTAGTTAATTTGTGACTAATAAATAATATGTGATTAATTATTTGAAATTGTGACGAATAAACGGATATTTTGTGACCAATAAATAATTTGTAATTTATAACTTGTGACCAATAAATAATATGTGTGCTAAAAATTTGAGATGTGACTTATGAATTTTGTTATTTGTGACGATAAATAATTGTTATCTATAATTTTTTTTGATTCATGACCAATGAATAAATTGAGACTCGTAAAATTTTTTATTTGTGGCCTATAAATTTTTTTATTTTTGATTGAGAAATAATTTGTGACCAACTTATTCGATAGTATAGAATTACGTCATTAATATATTTAATTAATAAAATAAATTTCATTGATAAAATATATTTTTAATTAATTATTTCATAAATAAAATTTAATTAGTATCTGATTTTTGAAGTTTTAAACCTTATTTCTTAGTTTTGAAATTGATCGTACTTAATCTCTTGTACATAAAATTTTTCCAAGTTGATATAAGGGTTCTTTAGGAGTAAACAACTTCAACAGTCCCAAAACTTTATTGTGTGGGAAAAATGTCCACCTACTTTTATGTTGCTTTGAAACCTAATATAGCGACAAAGATAAAATCGCACAATTTTTCTGAAGTGTTTTGATGTTTAAAGTACAAAAGAAGCGTATTTTCCTTTTAAAAAATGATGTAATTTTATCTAGGGGTGGACATTGTTACATTTGATTTTGGTTTTGTTTCCAAAAGAACCGAATCGAACTATGAATTAATGATTTTTTTTAGAAGAAAGAAAAAGAACATTTGAGGAGAAAAATCGAAGGTTGATGCTTCAATTTAAGAAATTCATGCGACGATAGACGGTAGGCGATAGTTGTTGGTCTCCATGTGAGAGTCATTGTATAAATTGTAAAGGAAAGAAAATGAGAAATAAATTAGGATCTGAGTCTTCAAAATGAATTAGGATCTTTAATCTCCACATTAAGAAATGAGAAACCGAAGTTACATTATTTTCAATTGGATTTTAAATTTTTTGATGTGAATTGTGATTCACAAATAATAATAATAACAATAAATTTTAAATATTGAGTTTTGTTCTTGATTCTAGTACAAGAACCGATTGAGAACTAGAATCAAGTAGTTCTAAGAATCGGAGCCATTACTTTTTCTTTATAGAACTGAATCGAATTGTTCGATTCGGTTTGGTTCTGATTTGGTTTGATAATTTTGTCCACCCTAATTTTATCATTAGGCGCATTAACAAAAAAAGAAAAAAGAAAAAATGAAAACAAATTATGGGTTGGACTAACTTGGCCTGCAATATTGATGAATTCATGGGCCTATTCGATCCTCAAATTTAGAAAAGAGTCGTGATTTAGCTCAAATCGTATTCCTAGAATCGAGCTGTTTAACTTATCTTTAAATGTGCTCGAAGCACTTGTAAAGTCAACTGGTCTTTACATGTAGTTTGCTTATTTTTATCCCAATTCTCCAAACATTTTAGGCATGTAAGTACGTGTTAAGCGAACTTTAATTATTTTTATTTTAAGTAGGTCAAATATACTATTTATCAATATATTTTGTAGGATATTATCCACTTATTTATCATACCGTCCACTTATTAATCACATATTCCATAGAATCCGTAGTTTATAAGTACTAAAAAACATTACTAAACCGATCTTAAAAAAACTAAATTGGAGAGACACACACACACGAATCCGATTTCCTAAGTACAGTGCTTAGCCAGGTGACAAAACAACTATTCACTAATATAGTGTGCAACCTAAGTACGGTACTTTGCATAAACTAAGTACGGTACTTAGGAGATCATTACTATATATATTACTATATATTGAAAAGTGCATGTGATTAAGCCCCTGTTTGGTGTGGTTAAAATAGCGTTTTTAGTAAATTTTTAAAAAAGTTGATTAAATATGTAGTTAAAAAATTAATAAAAATTGTGAGTGTTATGAAATGTGTAATTCAAAATTAATTTTTGATTTTGAATTAAATTTTTATTAATATTTTAGCTACACAGGGACTAAGAGTTTTGACAAATAATCTGCACGTGCCCTAAGGTGCATTACCCGTGTATATTGCTATATTAAGGTCTATAAATCACTATCAATGCGTTGTTGCGTTTATACTTCTGCTGTTTGACTTTAATTTAATTATTAAGTTCACTTCTAATCAAATTTCATTACGCTAATTTTCAATTTACGTATTGAGTACGTAAAGGTGTTTAGTATTAGATTGCTTATTACATACATTATATGGAACTCTTTTTCGCCTGTTACGTATAATTTATAGGATTTGGCTACATGTACTTAAATGATTACATAATGTCACACGACACTTTACCATTTGCGAGTTTAAAATTAAGTCAACTTTTTCATCCAATTTTTTCTTTTCACATCATTTTATGTAATCCCTTATGTACTATTTTTATGTATAAGTAGCGTAATTCTTTTTTTCAAATATGGATTCAATGCGATACAAGATAAAGTAGAATGAAAAATGACTCGGGTCAAGTCTTGTCATCCATGCAAGTATGAAAATTCCATACGATTAACCGTTAAGAATTAGATACGCTAATTATATACCACCAAGAGTAACAAAATTGCTGTAAAAAATAGATATAAGAACACACCAGATTTATAGAGGTCTGTCTTAATCTGAGACTACGTCATGTTCCTTCGTGGAAGTAATTCACTATGATGAAAAAAATTTACAAGAGAAAATCGTACACCCAATCTTCTCTAACTTCTCTCTTCAATGATAATATGAAGCTCTAATGATGATTTCTTATTTATAAGACAAATTAGGGTAAAATCGAAATTACAAATGTGAAATTCCCTATTTATGGAGGTCGATCTGCATACTGATTCTGCACAATAGCGCTAATTATGCCTCACAATTTAACACTTTGGTATGATGAAAAACTAATGATGCCAGCAAGTGAGAGCTTAAACATAAATGAACTGTTTTTCTCTCTTTTAACAGTTTAGAATTATAGATTATGTAATTCACCAGTAATTCCTTGTGTGTGCATGTAATTTCCTTCGTGTGCTCTACGGTAAATGATCACATGAATTAGCAAACTCTATGAAGCCAAGTTTGACCATAAAAGCCACACATGCATATATCATCTTCTGATTTATCTTTGATCATTTCAATCTGATCATCTCTACTGTTTCAAGAAGATGAAAATGGGATCCTCTAATTGTAACTTAGAAGTGGGTGGCCTATGCAAAACCCTTCTCATTTTCTGTATGGTCCTTTATTTTGTTTTCGTTGCCCTTTCCAATCAATATCCCAACTGTCCAGCTTCAGATTTTTTTTCTCCCTTCTGGAAAACAACATTTTCTAATTCCATTTCAATCTCCAGTTCTGCACTTTCTCCTACAATTTCTAACGATTCGAAGACAAATCTTAGTCACCTAGTTTTCGGCCTCGTGGGCTCTGAAAAAACATGGCATCATAGGAAAGCATACATAGAATCATGGTGGAGACCAAACACTACAAGGGGATTTCTGTTTCTTGATAAAGAGCCAACAGCAGGACTCCTCCCTTGGTCTGGTGCTTCTCCTCCTTACAAAGTATCAGATGATCTTACAAAATTTCTTAACAAAACTGATGTCACGGCTCAACGGATTATTCATGGAATAATGGAAGCTTTTAGAGAGGGTCATGAAAATCTTAGATGGCTAGTAATGGGAGACGACGATTCGATATTTTTTCTTGATAATATTGTTGATGTTCTTGCAAAGTTAGATCATACAAAGTATTACTACCTAGGTGGGCAGTCTGAGTTTATTTTGTCGAATTATTGGTACTCATTTAGCCAAGGTTTTGGTGGAGGTGGATTCATGTTGAGTGCCCCTTTGGCAAAAGCACTGGCTAAAGACATGGAAAATTGTCTCAAGAGATATGCACATCTCAAGGCTGCTGATCTAACCACAATGTCATGTATAGCTGATATTGGAGTCAGTTTGTCTCCCATAAAAGGAATTCACCAGGTAACTTAGCCTCAGCTTGACCCCCATTTTTTTAAAATTGATTTTTCTTCTAACTTATTTTCAACTATATATTTTATCAAAATCTACTAAAAATATGATTTTTAGTGCTAAACCAAATAGAGATTTTAATATCATGTTTTTTATAAGTACTCTGTTAGAACCAATCAAAGATATCGTTGAACGATTCATCTAAAAAAATCCTAATATTAATGAATTTTGTGTAGTAAAAAACATGCAATGTCAGACAAAATGCTACTCAAATATCACTAAAGTTTAAAGTTCAATAAGCTTATGGTTGAACTCCTTTAAAAATATGGTCTATATACTTAATTCATATAATTAGTACTTAACTTCTAATGTACAGATGTGGTATTACAGATGGATTTGCGTGGTGATGTATCCGGTTTCTTATCATCACACCCACAATTTCCACTCATGTCCCTTCACCATTTCGACATGGTGGAACCAATATTTCCGTCCATGGATCGTGCCGAGTCGACGAGACACCTCATGAAGGCGGCCGAGGTCGAACAGTCTCGGATGATGCAACAAACCATCTGCCATAACAGGCAAAGTAACTGGACCTTTTCCATTTCTTGGGGCTATTCTGCACATGTATACGAGAGAATTATGCCACGAAGTTATTTACAATACCCCATTGAAACCTTTAAAACATGGGGAAAGAGTCCAAGGCCACCAAATTATATGTTCAACACAAGAAGACCTTCTAATGATCCCTGTGAAGCACCGCATCTTTTCTTTTTTGAATCTATAGAAAAAACCTCAAAAAATAAGATCTTTACCAGTTTTTCAAGAGCATGGCCACGAGGGCTGCTGGCTTGTTCATCAACAGGAAATCATTCTGCAGAAATTATTTCCAAAATTAATGTCTTCTCACCAGCAACAAAGCACAGTCTCCATACAAAAATTTAGAGTTGATGATATATATGGTTTTTATTTTTTATTTTTCCCAAAGATTTTGTCTCATTGTAGTTTTGCTCAGATAGAAAACATGTTTAAGTCTTACTTCTAATATATTATATTTATGAGTAATGCTATTCATACTGAAGACTATCGATAATCGTCTTACGTAGCACACACAACTCATTAAATAACGAATTGACATATATATGCCACGCACTATGAATAACATTATTCTATATTTAGTCACGACTATTCATGTTACCTACGTACGCTTATTAATCTTGAAAAAAAAAAAGGACATTAGGATGAATACTCTTGCTTTCGATATAAACACCTTTATATTAGATTCAAACATCTTGTTTTCTAATTATTATTTTCCTTCCTCAGATTGGTCGAAGTGAATGCTGTGACGTTGTTGGAATAGATGGAACCAAAGTGGATGTTAAATTTAGAGAGTGCATGACGGATGAGATCGTTGCTTAGGTATTATAATTGTTTTGAGATACATTATTACTATGTTTCATTAAAAATAAAAATAAAAAATTGAACTATTCGATATGCCCATAGTGTAGTTCTCGAAATAAGCTTTGAGATGACATAAACAATTTGTAAATTCGATAAGCGTACAATTGTCGGAGAATTTTTAAAATTAGCGTGTTATCGAAATTTAAATTTATTGTGATTTTGCCCTTACTTGGTGGAGATTAAAATCAATTTTTAGTAAAATTTGAAGTTAAACATTTATAGATTTCATGAAATATGTTATTAAAATTAATTGATAACTTTGATTTAGATTAAAATTTAGATTTCAATCGATACTGAACATGACTTTATAAATTAAAAAAAAAAAAAATCTTTCTCAAAAGTTTGGGGGGCACGTGCCCCCAGGTCCGCCAATGCTTCTAATATATTATATTTATGAGTAATGCTATTCATAGTGAAGACTATCGATAGTCGCCCTACGTAGCACACACAACTCATCAAGTAACAAATTGTCATATATATGTTACGCACTATGAATAACATTATTCTATATTTAGTCACGACTATTCATGTTACCTATGTACTCTTATTAATCCTGAAAAAAAAAAAAAGAAGGATATTAGGATGTATGCTCTTGCTTTCGATATAAACACCTTTATATTAGATTCAAACATCTTGTTTTCTAATTATTATTTTCCTTCCTCAGATTGGTCGAAGTGAATGCTGTGACGTGGTTGGAATAGACGGAACCAAAGTGGATGTTAAATTTAGAGAGTGCATGACGGATGAGATCGTTGCTTAGGTATTATAATTGTTTTCAGATAACATTATTATTATGTTTCATTAAAAATAAAAATAAAAATAAAAAATGTTGTGCATTACGAGGATGAGTTTTAAGTATTTACTTTACATGTGTATATTGTGTATTCTTAACTCAATAAACACGATGCCTTAGAATCATTTTTCCTTTAATTAAAAATTTTGCTAGATTTTTTTTTTTTTTTTCAAATAAATTCGTTTACCTAGCAACAATTAAATAAAACTGGACCACGTAAGACTTCCCTAGGTCTAGAAGTTTTCAAATGAGGCGTGTAATTAGTAAATGGATAACGATGAGAAGAGATTAAAACTAATGAAAAATAATCAATAGCTCAAAAATTATCAAAAGTACGACAAATTGTAAACTTAAATATTAAAATTTATATGGTGGCTTCAAAAATTTCAAAAGGTATTTTCATCCACTCTACTACTTTAAAAATAATTTATATTAGCTAAAAAAAATGCTATAATTTGATTTTATGTACATATAGAGAGTAAATCGAAGACGGGTAATTGCAAATACAATCCAACTACGTATCGCATTTTCCCTCTAAATACTATACATAGAATTATAATAATATTATATTTTTAGAAAATAAAGCTTGGATACTAGACTTACAAACTGAGATTTGGGCACGAGGGGTGCATAGAACTAATTAATTAAATTCTGTTTAAAAAAAACATGCACGGTATCTATATCTAATAAAGTTCGATCATTTTACTAATTATAGGACAAATATTTTCTTAAGAATTGGAAAGCAAATTCGTAATAGTTTTGTACTCTATAAGTTACGGTTAGGTAAAACATAAAGTAAGAATGAGTACTAGCTATTTAGCCCACTAAAGGCAGGGTTAGGCAGATGCTTAAATTAAGTTAGCAAAAACTCAATGTACTATTCCTGCAATGAATATTATGAAAGTCAATTTTTTACGAGTCTTATTTGTTATTTGCTATTAATATTAATCACCAAATTGTGTCATCGGACGTCTTTGAAGTAACGACTTTGGTGTTCATATGTAGATTATGTATGAGAAGTATTTGCTTGCAAAGCGTTTGTAGAAGGTTCTCGAAAAAAGCCTAGTTTATATTTTATGGAGGTTCGAATTTATAGATAAAATTTAGGCGATTAGACGAGACGCTTATTAGTTATTGAAAGTAACCCACAACAATCGTCACGTGTTTGGCGATGTAGTTTGTAACGAAGTTAACGGTGAAAATAGCCTCCTTTATGTTGAATCCTTTGTTGTTTTTCTTTTTCATTTTGTGGAAATTTTGGAGGTAATTTCTATAATCTCTATGTAGGAGTGAATTTCAGTTAATGCTCTAATTACCGTATTATAAATTAATATGTGGGTGACTCTTTATGGAGACTTAGCTCAATGGCTACCATTGGAAGTGATCTCTGGTAGTCAAAAGGAAATCTTCAAGTTCTAACTTTCGACTCTATGTGTTGTTTAATTGTATGTTATATTAGCTATATACATCACACCACTACTAATGTATCTAAACTTGTTTTGTACGCTTGGTCCATAAGTTACTTAAACACAATGAGTTCCTCGGACCCTACATTCTTGAAGTCAAAAAGTTTAATAATCTTTTTTTCGAAGTTTTCGAATGATGTAGTTTAACTTAATATTTTCAAGTCATAGAGATCCATTTGACCTTTCCCCTATTAACTCGAATCCCTCCAACAACTCCTTAGGAATTTTGGTTTCGAATTACCGATAAAAATTGGTAGACCATTGTAATCTTCACCTGAATTAACATCATTTGTTGCTCAGGATTGAAAGGATAAAAGGACAATCATTGCCGTCGGAGCCCTCCACGACTAAAATATTCGCATCCAACAATTCTTACATGCCGATCCCTATAGTTGCCTCATGCCGAACATATCCAATAGCACCAACAATACCATCATTAGGCCTTTTCAATATACCGATCGAGTGAGATGGATATATTTTTTAAATAGATAATTTATTAATATATGTTCGAATTAACTAATGCAGATGGATCCTCTTCACACTCCTTAATTAGTAGAAATATAGTGATTGAATATAAAATAATATTGATAAGCATATAGGATCACTTCGAACTTTGAGTCATTTCCATTTATGTCATTTCTATTACGAATTATTTTCATTTCCATTTTCGTCATATCCAAAATTCCATTTGTTTAGACATTAATTAAGGGTTATAATCTGATTTTACATTTATCTGCATAATGTGCTAACATTACTCATTCTTATTCTGTAATTATGTATCAATAATATAACAAAAAAAAAAAAGGTGTGCCCATTATCATTTTTATAATTGTGTTAGAATATGCTTATCAAATATGATTAGATGTAAAAATAAATAAATTTTTTTATCACGTGACTCTCCTTATTAGTCACGTTTTCTATTTAATTCATTTTAATAAATTAAATATACGTGCAAAATATGAAGAGAACAATTATAATGACGAATAAAATTTTATAACATTTTCCAATTTATATATACTTTGTCTATTTTAATTTCTTTTGTGGAGTATAAAACAATATAAGTGAGTAAAATATCATTAAATCTTCTGTTGATGGATAATATAAACGATATACTTAGGGATGGATTCAGTACCGAACTACAAGCCAAATTAATACGTAAAAGAAAAATTACAAAAGAAAATTTTATTTCCATAAAAAAAAAAAATTCTACCAAAAAGTGAAGTGGGTTGGGGACTAGGTCGGACCCCCTACATCCGCCCCCGGATATACTTCAAGGAGCTGATATAACACAAATTACAACATTAAATTGAAACATAAAACTGGCTTCATCTTATTTTGGCCGACCATAGTTACCAATGAGTCGACCATTGCAAAACTATCTAAAAAGTTGTAATTCTAAGCAAGTTTTATAATAAATAACTTTTTGTTAGTCAACTTTTTCTCAAAAAAAACTTAGCAGCCCAAATCCGCATATCCCCTTTCACTCACAAGTAAGCAACACTTTAGCTACTAAGCTTCGAAACAACCAATAGATTTACTTCAAAATAGGAGCCTGAACTCCCGTATTAGAATGAGTCTTCCTGATTTCAAGGGATTAAGAATTCCTCTTGTAAACGAGAAAGTAGTTTGTTCAATTCCAATCGCCAATCCCTTTGAAGAGTACTGGGCGATAGATCTAGAAATGCTGATAGATCAGTTCCCATAATATTCTGAGTTTTAAATTTGTAGCTTTAATTAACAATTTCATCTTCTATTTTTGTCCAAGTCAAGATAAATTAAAGGTTTCAATAATATCGTTCACTTCGATTCAGTGCGGAAAATTTATTAAAAAAAAAAAACAAAAATTAAAGTTTTTTCACAAGAAGATAATTCACCACAAATTAAGCTCCATCACAAATAAAATTATTTACGACCACAAACTATTTTCCACTTGAAATAATTAAACATTAATACATGGCTTTACAAGGCATTAGACCAGAAGGTATCTTGAGTTCAAATCTCATTGTCTTTAATTACTTATATAAAAATATGCGTACGATGCTTAAAGAAAAACGAATGGAGGCCCACAAGTTAAAAGAGCTTCAATATTATTATTATTATTATTATTTTTCTTTTTTAACATTTTCAGATTAGAGACGAGGCAATTCAACAAAGCATCCGGTAACCAAGGTGTGCGTGTGTAGTTTTCCCTTGTGTGTGCATGTAGTTTTCTGTGCTCTAAGATACATGATCAAATGAATTAGCAAACCCCATGAAGAAAAAGTAATCATCTTCTGATTTATAATATACACATGAAAATGGCATCATTTAATTATAATATAGATTTGGGTGGCCTATGCAAAACCCAACTAATTTTCTGTATGGTTCTTTATTTTGTATTCATTGCTCTTTCTAATCAGTATCACAATTGTCCATCTTCAGATTTTTTTTCTTCTTTCTGGAAAACAGCACCTGATATTTCAATCTCTTCCAGTTCTGTAGTTTCTCCTACGAATTCAAATGATTCTCCTACGATTTCACACGATTCACCTACAACTTCTGCAATTTCTAACGATTCTCCTACAATTTCAAACAATTCTTCTACCATTTCTACAATTTCTAATGATTCTCCTACAAATCTTAGTCACCTAGTTTTCGGCCTCGTAGGATCTGAGTTAGCATGGCATCAAAGGAAAGCATACATTGAATCGTGGTGGAGACCTAACATTACAAGGGGATTTCTGTTTCTTGATAAAGAGCCAACGGCAGAACTCCTCCCTTGGTCTGGAGCTTCTCCTCCTTACAGAATATCCGATGATCTTACCACATTTCTCAAGAAACCTGACCTTATGGCCCAACGTATTGTTCATGGAATCATGGAGGTTTTCAGAGAGGATCATGAAAATCTGAGATGGCTAGTAATGGGAGATGATGATTCCATATTTTTTCTTGATAATATTGTTGAAATTCTTGCAAAGTTCGATCATAAAAAGTATTATTACCTTGGTGGACGATCGGAATTTATTTTTTCAAATTATTGGTTCTCATTTAGCCAAGGATTTGGTGGGGCTGGATTTATGTTGAGTGCCCCTTTGGCAAAAGCACTGGCTAAAGATTTGGAAAGTTGTTTAAGGAGATATGGACATCTTGAGGCTGCTGATCAAACCACAATGTCATGTATAGCTGATCTTGGAGTCAGCCTGACTCCCCTCCAAGGAATTCACCAGGTAACTTATAACATGTATCACCCCTTTTTAATTAATTCATGCATTATGTCTATGAATATATTGCCTACTTCACTGAAAACTGTCAAAGATACAAGTTTAAATAAATTTTTTTACTCATTTTTTATGAACTTAATCTTTTATACCAGCCTATGTTTAGCTTGTGTTTGTAAACAATCAAGCCATTTTTTATACATACATTATAAAAAATTTATAAATATTACCTAGTTATCCACCACTCATTTCTATTTATAATTTAAACTGCTTATAAATATTACTAAAGATGTTGCAAAACTTTTGGATTTAATTTCTAGATTTGAAAATTCTACGTGTCAAGGTAGTCAATACTTTGGTGGAAAAACGAATTATATATGGTTCACGTGAAGCTACGTATTGAAGCTATGAATTTATATAAAATAAATTGTCAAATTCTCTCCAATATTGAAAATTTAACTGCTAGATGTTTTCAACATGAAACATTAAGTGGATTTTGGGATGTGAAAAATATGCAATGTCCAACAAAATGCTATTAAATCACCACTAAGACTTTAAGGTTGATAATACTGAGGTTCACATCAGGGAACCTTAAATGTATATTTGCTACCAAGAATTAATTAATGGTTGCATGTGGTATTACAGATGGATATGCGTGGTGATGCATCCGGTTTCTTATCATCACATCCACAATTTCCACTCATGTCCCTTCACCATTTCGACATGGTGGAACCAATATTTCCCTCCATGGATCGTGCTGAGTCCACGCGCCACCTCATGAAGGCGGCAAAGGTCGACCAGTCTCGGATGTTGCAACAAACAGTCTGCCATCACAGGCAAAGCAACTGGACTTTTTCCATTTCTTGGGGCTATTCTGTACATTTATACGAGAGAATCATGCCTCGAAGCTATTTACAATTCCCCATTGAAACCTTTGAAACATGGTTACCGAACCCAACGCCTCCACATTATATGTTCAACACAAGATTGCCATCTAACGATTCTTGCGAAGCACCCCATCTTTTCTTCTTTAAATCCATTAAAAAATCACCAAAAAATTATGTTTTTATTACAAGTTTTTCGAGAGCGTGGACCCGGGGGCTTCTGCCTTGTTCATCGAATTCTGCAGAGATTATTACCAAAATCAATGTCATCTCACCGGAAACAAAGCGCACTGAGGTATATATACATGTTTTCAAGTAGATATAATACAGCTTTCATTTCCTCCAAGCAAATAGAAGAAAACGAGCTAAGTCTTATGTTTGATAAATTATCATGCGCTGTACAAGTTTTCCTGCTTCGTTTATCCCATAAACAAATCATTTAAGGATATTATTAGGAAGGTCGTGCTAATCTAGTACTCTAGTCTAACTTTCGATACACATAGCTTCAGTTATCTTGTTTCATAATTTTTTTTTCTTCCTCAGATTGATAGATGTGAATGCTGTGACGTTATTCGTGTACATGGAAGGAAGGCAGATGTTAAAATTAGGGAGTGTATGACGAACGAGATCATCGCTTAAGTATTAAAATTGTGCCTAACGAGGATGAGTTTACCCTAATTCTTTAATTGAGGGTCAATAGCACAAGTTTAAAGAGGATTTTTCTATACAATTATTTGCTGTACACATGGGTATATTGTGTATTCTTCAATCGATAAACACAACACTGGCACCAAGAGGCGGATTGTCCCTTCTATTATTATTATTATTATTATTTTTTTTTAAGTTGATTATTTATATTATAAGGATTAGGGGCTTGTTTTACAATTTTATTAAATTGTTGTAAGATTTTCTTGTTTTCTTTTAAAAACAATACTAGGCTTCATCGTTTCTTGGTTGATTTTATGAATAATTTTGCGATGTTCTAGTTCCATTCAATTATTTGGTATTTTTTGTGAATCAATGAATATTTTTTGTGAATCAATAAATATGTAATGTTCAAATTCTATTATAGATCAAATCAAAGAGTTTTTATAGTACTAATTATTTTTCAATGTTCGAATAGTCAGCACATAGATATTTTATAAATTACCCTTGTGGCGTGATTTATATAAAAAAAAAATATTTCTAAGTTGATTTTCTTGATTTCACCTTCCTACCCTTTTGATCTTTTCCAATGCACGTTCTTATAAATTGTAGAAATTTTATCTGCGAGCACAAAAAAATTACCTTAGTTGAACCTCAATACAAGTGCCTATTTATAATATGCACATAACTTGGATATGAAAACATCCGTATCCTAAAAGGACTCTTCCTTTTAGTCAATGACTTGGAGATGGAAATCAGTGAAGGAACGTAATCTGAGCCAATTAAATTAAGCTCCAGTAAGGAGAACACAAGTTAAGTCAAGACGGGATTCTTATCTCTCCACCTAAACTTAGTGGAATATTTGAATTCCTCGACCATTTATATTTATGGAAAAAAGAGTATAAGCAAGGGAATGACATAAATATTACCTCCAAGTAATCCTCCACCCCAAACATCATTTTTTATCTATTCATTTCATAAGATTCATAACATTTATCTACTTTTTAGTCCATGTTTGATGCACATTCTTAAGGAAAGAATGCATTTTAAATAGTGACGTGATGGAAAATATGTGGTTAGAAAAGAAGGAAAATTTTTGAATTTGCGTGTAATATTATTTTATTGAAAATTGTGTAGTTGAAAATGAGCATTGAAAAAATGCATTTTTCTAAGTATGGATCAAACAGGGATTTTTCATAGAGTCAAATTTTGTAGGATCCATAACTTATAACCTACTAAATGAAATTAAATTAGATTACTTGAATAAGTTTACTCATTTGTTGTGAACTTGTAATTCAAATTATAATGTTTAAATTATAGTCATTATCCCTTTGTACAGTTGTCCTCTCACTATCTGTATTATAGAAAAACTATAAATATAAACCCTGTAACACAGTTCATTACACATAAATGAAAAATTAATTTCATATTAGCTTTTACTCTACGTTCATTACCCATAAATGAAGAATTAATTTCATATTAGCTTTTAATGCGTGTATGTATGCGTGTCTGTGCATCGTGGGGGGTCGGGGTAGGATTACCGGTGCAGAAAGTGTTTATGAAATTTTTGTAATAAATAAGAATGATATTTGAACAATCGATTATTATTCAATAAATACAAGAAGTGTTTTTGAAATTCTTGTAATAAGAATTGAAAATCAGAATTATATAGATAATTAAAATAATTAAAATATATCTGATAGAGATAACATGATAACTTCCTCATCTATTCAAACAATTTCTTGTAATTTTCTTATGTTATCTGTATTGCAGTTGGTTGTATTTAGCACTAATTACCTTTTTTTTTGTTTTTTTTTTACGAGGAAAAACTATTTAAAGGATCCAGATATTATGTGATAAAGTCTGCTTTATAGTTTTTTTTTTACTTAACAATCACGCAGCTGATAAAATATCGACAGCCATAAGTCTCTCTCTCTCACTCTCTCCCAAAATTCAAATTATGAACTGTCAAATCTTGTGTATGAGTAAAAGTGAAATCTTGATTATTTTTCAGGTATCTACGCATGAATGTGGTGGTAGGTGGTATTTATATGACATCTTAAGAAGAAGTATCACATGAATCAGAAAACTTCACGAATATTATATTCTTGTATCTTTTTTTTTTATATATATAAATTACTGTGATAAATGATATATCTGTTATGATTTTGAGATTTTTGGTTTCATCTTATTCATTCTTATACCCTGCACTATTCCATACTGTCTCCATAAATTTAAAATGATCTCTTCGTTTTCTTCTGATAATTTTTCTGTTAGCAGCCTATGCAAAACCCTGATGATTTTAGGTCTGCTTCTTTATTTGATCTACGTTTCGCTTTCGACTCAACATCCCAATTGTCCAACTTCTGATTTCTTTACACCTATCCAGAAAAGGGCACATCCCACAAATAAATCTTCAGTAGAAAATTCTATTGATTCTCCAACTAATGTTAGCCACCTTGTTTTTGGACTTCTTGGTTCAGTTCCATCATGGCCTCACAGAAAGCCGTACGTCGAATCATGGTGGCGACCAAACGTTACAAGGGGATACGTATATTTAGATAGAGAACCAACGGAAGATCTCCTCCCTTGGTCAAAAGATTCTCCACCATATAAGATAAATGAGGACCTTACAGAATTCGTTCAAGAAATTAAGGGTATTTACCTCATGAATAAAATGGTACATGGAATAAAGGAGGTTTTCAGAGAGGAGCATGGAGATCTCAGATGGTTAATAATGGGAGACGACGATACAATATTTTTCGTCGATAACCTAGTTGATGTTCTTTCAAAGTTAGATCATAAAAAGTACTACTACCTTGGTCACCAGTCTGAGTTTATTTGGTCCAATGTTTGGTACTCATTCAACCAAGCTTTTGGTGGAGGTGGATTCATTTTGAGTTACCCTTTGGCAAAAGCCCTGTCAAACGACATGGAAAATTGTCTGAGAAGACATGCACATTTGAATGGACAGAGGAACTCTGCTGATATGACAACGATGGCCTGCATCGCTGATCTTGGAGTTGACTTGACTCCCCATCTAGGAATACACCAGGTACTGCCTCATCCAAGCTTTTTAATTAGGATGCTTTTGGGTTTTTGCATTGACGAAATGTAAATAAATAAACGTGTGTCCTTCGTATGATTTAAACTTTTACTTGAGTTAGTTCAAGATATAATCATATCAACACGCAGAAGTTGTGAGGTAAACTCAAACACGACCTACTTGTCATATACACTTATCAGATGTTTGATGAAGAGAAGAATATGGAACATATTTTCTACATTAAATTATATGAATATGTTACCTGATAGACAGGTTAATGTTTTAGACGTTGTGGTTCAACATTTAGTTATGCTATCAGATTTACTCTTAATAAGCCTACTGCTATAATTAGTGCAATTAATTCATGAAGAAGAATGAATGTGAATCTTGACAGCTTTGTTAATTGTGCTGATCCTGGCTTAATTATATTCATTAAATCAAAATAGGGAGCTGCAGGCGCTCTTTTTCAAGACATAAACTAATTAGAGTCAACTGATTAAATTTAAGTCAATAATCTTCTAGCGCACGATATGCTTAGTAATATATGGAATTATTTACAGTGATTTTCGGATCGAGATAACCAGGCTACTTTTGAGAAAAGTGAGTGGTGAAAATTTTAATATATTTATAGTTTCAAGAAATGGAAAAAAAAAGTGTCCTTGAGCAATTAATCTTAAAACGTTTATTAATTGTTATTATGGTTTTCATATTCAAACAACATGAATTTTATTAACATATATTTCAGGTTGATTTACGAGGCGATATATCTGGTTTTTTGTCGTCTCATCCAAAATTTCCAATACTGTCATTTCACCATTATGACGTGTTAGACCCATTATTTCCCTCCATGGATCGTTATGAATCGGCTCGCCACCTCATGAAGGCAGCAAACGTCGACCAGTCTCGATTGGTGCAGCAAACCATATGCCATCACAGGGAAAGAAACTGGACTTTTTCAGTTTCTTGGGGCTATTCTGCACATATATACGAGCGAGTTATGTATCGAAGTTACTTACAAAATCCCATCGAAACGTTTGGTTTATGGACAAGGAGTCCACACCCTCCAAATTTTATGTTCAATACTAGGATGCCCTCCAATGATCCATGTGAAGCCCCTCACGTTTTCTTCCTTGAATCCATAGAAAAAACACCAAGAAATGAGATCTTTACCAGCTACTCTCGTGCATCACCCCGCGGGATTCCAGCTTGTTCATCAAGTGGAAACCATACTGCAGATTTTATTTCCAAAATTGAAGTCATTTCTCCTGCAACAAAACGCCTAGAGGTAATGTCGAATTTAAATCTTTTTTATTACATGGTTAAATTATGTTTTACGCGCAAAAACGTACTTAATAGAATCTATTAGAATCATATTTTTGTTACTAATGAGTGAAATTGAATTAAATTTAACACCAGCTGCATATCCCAATAGATTTCAAAACAGAATTTAATTTGATCAAATGAAAGTATACACCATGTTTGGTACCTATTATTCTAAAATACATTTTTCTCCCTTATTTTCAATTACACATTCTTCAATAAAATAATATGACACCCAAATTCAAAACTTTTTCTTATTTTTTAATTACATATTCTCCATCAAAACACTATTTAAAATGCATTTTTGGGAGAATACTGTAGCTCAAACAGGATGATAATGTCTAATTCTTGCTCCGTATTTCTCTCTCAGACGGATAGATGTGAATGTTGTGACATTGTTCGTGTAGATGGGACAAAGGCGAAGGTCAAATTTAGAGAATGTATGATGGACGAGGTCATAGCCTAAATAAATTGTAACATCAATGTTTGTTGGTACCGTTGGAATTTTTATCCAAGTGTTGAACTTTTTACAGGTCACTTGTATATTAGGAATAATGTTGTTTAGCATTAGTACCCGTCTATGTAACATTGGGTTCTATGCTTTATAATTTGGTAAAACAAAATTACAATTGATTATTGTGAACCATATTCTTACGATAATAGATTGGTGCAAGACTACAATATTAATTTTGTTTTTGAACCAGATATTAAGAGTCTTTTCAATGTAATAAACTGCACAAAACATCATTTATGTTGAATCGGTCTCATTACCAAATCTTATAAATTAAGATGGGAGTCCAAGTCTAAAATTGAGGAATTTGCATCTTCTCTATGAGAGTTCATCTGATGCTATATAGCATTGTTCTACTACTTGATAACTATCTCTTTATAGAACTCGAGCACGAAGAAGACCCTAAACCCTAAAATGCGCTTAAAGCAATTTTCTTTTTTTCCTTTTTGTGTGTTTTTTAAGAGAATTTCAAACATTACATTACGGATCTTGAGCTATACTTGGCAAAATTTGGTACTGGTCCTAACTGGTTTCTAATTTTCAAAATCAAATCATTTTAATTCTTGATTTTTGTTTAGACTCGACCGCATTCTTAAAATTAAACTAAGCGATGGAGAATAATTAAGAAGGTGAATTGAATATATCAAAGAAGTTTAGGATGGTAGATACACTTTGATTTATATAGATTTAAATAGTTTTATTAGATAGGATTTTGACATTATAAATTTGCTATTTGCACTAGTTTTCAGATTTAAGATAAAAAATTTGTTGATAGGACTACAAATTTTCATTGTAACGAGACTATGACTTGATTTGGTATCGTTATGATTTTAAAGAATCAACATTTCATATGTGCTAATTAAAGAACCAGTTGTGTGAAGAATCATTAAAGTGTTTGGTAAACTTTTATTTAAAAATGTTATACGTTTCAAAATCAGCATTTTAGCTTCTGATAATCATAATCGATTTATTATTGTACAAGGTTACTAAGACGGACATTAATTATAACGATGTTCTTTTTTATTTATTTATTTATTATTATTATTATTATTATTATTATTACTTAAAGTACTTTAAACTTTATTTAATTAAATTAGTATTTTAAATAGTAAATATCCAAGTAATTTTAAGTTTTTTTATGCATCAAATTTGGGAGATGGCGAGGCAAGCTTGTAAAGAGGATAAAGGAGAAAAGATATTGAGAATTATCTTTGGGAGTGAAGTCACATTTACAAGAGGAAGCTGGAGAATTCGAGGAAGATGAGGGAAGAATGAAATGTAAAGGTTGAGTGGAAGCAAGGGCTGGTGTTCATATGGGAATGGTAGTGTTGAGATTATATGATTTGAAGGTAGATGATAAGGGAAATTGATTTTCAATTTATTGAACATAACAAGAAATATTGAACCGTTTAATAGTATAATCAAGACGTTTATATGCATTGGAATATCCAATAAAAATACATGGCTTGGATCGTAGATCAACTTTGTGAGTAGAGTAGGGTCGAAGAAGCCATGGAGAACACAAAACTAAATGCTCGTAGTTTTATCATAGTTTGGAGGTTTGTAAATTAGTGTCTTGAAGGAGGATTTTTATATGAGAAATGGCACTCCGTCAATTGGATAGACGACTGCAAGAAAGGTATAAGACCAATATGATAAAGGTAAAGATGCTTTGTACAAGAGGGATAAGCTAGTTTTGATAATATGTGGATGATGTCGTTCAGCTGTACCTACATGTTCAAGTGTGCAAGGAGGAAAGACAAGATGTTGCATTCACGGTGACTCAATGAAGGTTTTAAGGCCTTTATATTCCGTGCCCCCGTCGGTATAAAGAGTGACCAATAAGGTGTTGAAATATTTTTCAGACCATAGAATTGTATTTTTAAATATGGAGAACACGTCTGACGTTGAAATGGTAATATGGTGAAGGTCCCCTTACATCAGAATAGACTAAATCGAGAGGCCACGACTTTGAAATGTTGAAACTCCAAAAGGGAATTTGTGGCTTTTATTACACAAGCAAGATTCACAAATGAAATCGGTCGAAGGTTCACTAGAGGAAACATAAATATTTTTATTATTAATTAGAAAAAGAAGAGCACGAAGCAATGGATGTTCTAACGTTGATGCCAATTGGCAATAGATGTCTTGGCAATAACACGTGCCTGTTTGTGAAATGATTTTGATGACTTTGTCTGTGTTAGGCCAAGGCCACTTATAAAAATCATACGTGTCCCATTGTTAGATCCTTGACATTAAAAGACATAACCGTTAGTATGAGCTCCCTGGATCAATTAGTCATTCACATTCAGTAATGGAGGAAGAAGGCTTTGGGCACCAATACATTGGTATGTGTTATTCGATTTGCAAAATTGTGAACAGAAATAAAATTTTGTTTAACTGAGGGAGTACATAGTATATTAGATATAGAGAAAGATTTGATAGAAGTAGGCAGTATAGAAGAACCAGTTGAGTTATTTTATGAACTGTACCATTACCCAAGATAATATCGTCTGGACCACCATAAGGTTGGTGTAGGGACAGGTTATTGAGATCTCTGGTTTCATGGTGTGAAGCTCCCGAGTCCAAGAGCCAAATGTTGGATGACAAATTGCTAGTCGATGTGTGATTTTCTACAAGCTGTTGCAAAAGTTTCTTGGGAGCAAAGTTTAGCTATATGGCTTTTCTTCCCTCAAAACTGGCACACCGCAATGGATTGGACTATTGCCACTGATTTTTCCCTCGATTGTAGCCCCGATTGGTGTAGTTCCTGGTAGAATAATTTTTGCCATTATTCTTCCCATTTCCTTTGCGATACCGAGACTTAAATTTGGAGTTCCAATTGTTTTGATCAAGGTCATCATCACTTAATGGAGTGCCAATGAAAGTCAACTCATTTGTTTTAGCAACGTCACACATCAAAGGAGTGATAAAGAGACCAAAAAATCTTGGAATGATAATGTTGTGAATCCACATATAATTTCAAAATCAGTTGAGACAGTTTGAACAATCAAGAATACTTGGGATCAACAAATTCAAATCAAAAGATAGACCAACAAGATGAGAAGATCTCACATGAACTAAGAACGCAATCTTGAAAAAGAATGTATTAAATCAAATTCCAGATAGAATCAGTTAGTAACAGAGTCCTACACAAATATAAAGTTATTAATTTGTTATTTGATAGTTGTTATCTACTTTAAATAAACACTAGTCACAAAAATAGTAGAGAGTTCTTAATTTTTTTTTATAACTAGTAATCAATATGTGCTAGATGCTCATGGCCCATGATCATTATTCAATAAAGTCCAAAACAGTCTTTTATTCATTTTTACATTCTTTTTCATATTTTCTTCTATCTGAAACCCCTCTAATGATCAGTGACCGAATGAGCGCCTTAGGAAATATTGGTCAGAATCTACTTGAGATTCATAACCCTTGACCTGTACATGCTAGCATAGAGTTTATGAAGTTTTTGCCATGCTAGCACAAAGTTGTGCAACTCCTTCAGAAAGGGACGCTATAGCAAGCTTGTCTTGTCAAGTCCAGATAACAAAATCTGAATTTGGTGAACTCTTTTCGTTAGTTACAGCTTCATTTAGCAGGCCAGGTTTTGTTCCATCAAGATATACCATAAGGTCGTGACTTGAACACTTGAACTTCGCCTTCCAAGAAGGAAAAATTATGGGAGTTACTTCCAAGGGAAGTTGAGCAGCGGCAATAATTAAGATTATTCCACCAAAAGCAGGATTGGAGGTCAGGGCAAGTAATGTGGTGTCAACCATGGTTAAGAGTAAGAAAGGACTGAGGTAGAAAAAGAGGCCGTAAAGATACTGAAACACTTGCTTGAGCCTTAAAGCTATGATACTATATTTAGATTTGAGGTTCCATTTGAAAAGCTCAACTTTATTAAAAGAAATAACAAACCCTTATATGTTGTTTGATTATTCGACGTGATCAGATTTATTCGTTAACAGGTTAAAAACAAAAGGGCATTTCTACTTATAAGCGTTAAACAACGATCATCGATGATGTGATAGCAATCGATTTGCTATCTTAAATATATACTTATGAATAAGTAGGATGATGAATATCATTATTCAAAGTGCAATAAAAAGTTACCATTTTGTTGCTTTTCAAAATTTGCCGCCATATCTGATTCTTTTATAATCAGTTTTAAATTTATCGAACATTAAAAATAATTTCTAATTGTTAGACAATTAGAAATTGGACTAATCCAATATCAATCATAAACTGAGCTTAGTATTGATTGTTGAGATCTTCTTGCCTATTGTAAATTAAATAGATAATTATTTAGTCTTATTAACCCCGTTTGACTTTCTTTAAAACAAAACAATTTACTCGTTATACTTATTTTCAACCATACATTTATACAACAAACATTTTGCACGTAAATCCAAATTTTTTTCTCACTTTTTAATTAATCATATATTTTTCAAAAATCACTATTCAAAATATCATTTTTACACTACTACCAACAAATAGGTGCTAAGAAATCTAGATTGAAAATAATATCATTTTCTTTAAAAGTCTGTATCTTCAAATATATATATATAATGCATTTCACCATTAATGCTCTAATTTTTATGATGTAAATTCACTAAAATTATCGAGACAAATTATTTTAATTGTATAATCTAATATTATACCTATAAGTTACTTCAAAAGAAAAATTAATCCTATAATTTAATAATTTAATAAGTAATCTCGCAAATGCCATGCTACGAAGTTCATCCTAAATTCATTCCAAAATATTAGGAATTTAGCCTCCAAGTACAAAATGCAAATGAGAAATCAATAGATTGAAGTAAATATTATCAATGGCCAATGTTATTCTTCCACACAACACAATGTTGGTTATTTCGAAACCTTCGATATATATGTAGAGAATAAATATTCTCAATTTTTGCTATATATGTCACACATAAATCAACGAATTTTATTGAATTTTGCAACATTTAATAATTAAGCCAAATATTTATAAATCAGAAAACTAATAAATGACATATTTAGAGTCACAAAATTTGAGTACATAAATACGTTTGCACAAATGTTACATATTTGAGCAGTGAACAATTTATAGACACTCATATGATATGCTAGGAAAATTATTTATATTTAGTAGAAAATTTTGTGAAATCATGGTGTTGGTATCATCAGTGCGTGGCCGTTCAATCACTTGAAGGGTCCATTCGCACTTGAAGATGATATAAATGTTCTTGATTCTGAAGTACACTGAAATATTTGGAGTATTAATATATCTTGCGAATTTCATTCAACAAGATAAATGTTTTTTTTTTTTTT
>CAIGRN010150517.1:0-25480 GCA_903798345.1 Fraxinus anomala
TCGAATAAGTGTTAAAAATACATTTATCACACATAATCAAATTTATTCCTTTTTTTTTCACTTGTTCTTTTGAAGATTCATTTTTGCTTTTGGATCTTCGTAAGGCTTGTTTCATTCTACAAATTATTTGCCGTTAAATCCTTAAAAGCATTGTAGAAGAGGCAAATATAGTTCGAGGACAACGATATTATATTCGTGTTCAAGCCTTTGCCATATATTTTTTTTATCATTCTTACTTATTTTCTCCATTATTGTATTTTACTGTTTGTTCTGATAACAATAACTAGTTGCCCTTACCCACAGAATGTCACCTTTTGATCTCGACGAATCGAAATAAAAATGTAGCTGACAGCATCGTCGATTAACACTAACATAGGGCGTTGATCAATTTGTCCCTTCTCCTATTTCTGTTGTAACTCCATAACCGTAAACTTTTTGAAAGGACGATCCCATTTCACTACTTTCTAATACATCACTGTGATCATCGTAGATTTTGGATTGGTGGTAGGTGTTTGATAGGTCTGGTACATTGTCTGGGGTAGTTGTAGTGAGAGTTGGGATTTATATTTGGGCTAGATTGGTTAAAACTTATGTTTAGGCTATGAATTTTACCTTTAAACCTATAAGGGCTGAACTTAGATTGGGCCCTTTGCAATGACTCATTTTGGTCTTCTACTCTTTGGGCTAGCTCTATAATTTGGCCGAACCTTTGAGGTTCGAGCATCCTCACTTCTGCCCGTAATATCAGCTTCAATCTATTGATGAAATTTCCTTCCATCACTCACATCGAAATTGATGACATTGGAGCTTCCAAGTTCTCAATTATTCTCTGATATTCCTTGACCGTGTTCTCTTACTTCAACACCAAACTTTTTCCTATAATTGTCCCATCCCGTGAAAGGCAGAACTATTCTAGCAATGAGGTCCCAGCCAACACCTCTCGTTCGAAACAAATTGCAGCAACTTCGATTTTTTCCAATTTGAGAACTAATTCAGGTTAAAGTATCCATCCTCTCTGAAATGCAGTTGGTGAGATTATAACAATCGATCACTGACATTTCTAGTGGTCAACTTCGATTTTCTAATTTTCTTATTCCCCACGACAAATCCTTCCTACTATATTTCTCCTAACTCGTTGGATTTTAGTGGAATCTCATAATCAATATTGGTTTCAACCAAATTGATTGCAAGTACATTTTCCTTCCTTCTTTTCTTCTTCTTGTCCCTTCCATTTTTTCATCTCCATCTCAAATTTCCCCCCACATTGACATATCCCTTTGAATCTTGGATTTTATCACCCCGTAGTCTTTGTTGTAACTTTGAATGTATACCATCGACTTCTCATTTTCAAGGTACCTACACGATCTATAAGCATCATCATCCCTCCCTATGTAGATGCTTTGATACCAATTTGATAGGATACTGGTTGTTGCTGCTGCTGGAGATGCTTCTTTTTTGTTGCAACCGAATGGTTGCTGTTGATGTTTAGAAGCACTTGATAGTGACTTCTATGATGAATTTGTGGTTGATTAATATACATGACAGAATAGGAACTGTAATATTATTTTAATTACAATGTGAATAAAATTAAACGATTCCCAAGGCAATTCGAGAGGCTTGGACTTTCCCTACTCACTCGAAACTATTGAATTGAATCACCACAAGTACCCCGCCCCCCCCCCAAATCCATTCTCATATATATTGGCATTCCTCATCTCTCACTCAATTACTCACAATATCCCTACTAACTAATTAATGCTAACCAACTGAATTTGGATTGGATCTCCTACTTTCGCTACTTCACTGTTGATTGGATGTCTATCACCAGTGGAGAAAAACTATAATAGTAAATAGCTCACTTCATGAAGCGAGCAATCCTATTACTTGGTACAGGATCGACCCATAGCTCAAATATTGATTCTAGGGCCATTATTCTCAAGAGCTCTTCATAGCCTTTGGGTCATCATAATACGGGTTCATTTTCACTCAAAAAAAGTAAAGAACAAAAAGGTGAGATTGATTGGGAAAGACATGGACACACATGAATCATGAATTCATGATTAAAATTGCCGCTCTCACCGCCATCGGATCAAAGCAGCCCACCCTCAGTCACTTTCCCACTATTTCTTAGACCCGACCCGTATAGCCATCAGATCCGCACCATTAGTCCACCTTCCCCATTAAACACCCCAATGGCTGTTGTCATTCACAAAATTCAACACCTGTCTGCAAAATGTAAGTACCTTTCTCTCTCTAACTCTCCCTCACTTTCTCACATATACTCACGGACTTGTTTCCATATGATCTAATATATACTTTTACACACACTTATCTTCACATTGCGCTCTATTTTTTGTCATAAGTCTCGGCATTTTGCAGAATAATTGAGTATTCCGTAAAACACAATACCGTAGAATTAATTTACTTGTCATTTTTAGCTGTTCATAGCGTATTTTATTACTTGAGGTTTTGTTTGTCGCATTCTTTGGTTAACAGTAGGAACTAGGATGTGCGCTTGTAGATTTTTGTTTAAATTATTCTTCTATGTTTTTCAGAGTTTTCTGTTCTCTATTTTTTTATTTATTTACATTTATTTTTTGTGATAAAATGTGATCCATTTTTTTATAGTATTTTGTGTTAACATGCATTTTTGCTTTGTTTCTTTGGAGTAAAATTGTTCCATGCTTGAACTGTTTTATTTTGGGCTCAATTTTAAAAACCAAAATTTTGAAGTTTGATAAGATAAATTAATATAGACAGAAATTGAAAAGTTGCATATTAAATGATAAACAGATTTTTATTTGTGCTTAATATTCACATTAAAGCTGTTAGTAAATTGTAAATGTAGATCTTCTTGAACACTCTTTCTAAAAGTGTAAACCATTTAAAGTAATGTGAATCCTTATGAAATTACGTGGAATTCTTCTCAAAAGCCTTACCTTATCCATCGGGAAAATGTTGTCATATTCAGGCTGCCATCATTACCCTTGTCAGAATTATATATTATTGCTATATTAGCTCTAGTACATAACTTTGATTTCGAGATTCCCATCCTTTTTCATGTAAAAGGGGCTCAAATTCATGTTCTTTGATCTAATTTTGATTTTCTCTATCATAAACCATCCTTTTCTCTTTTAGAATGTAGCTGTTCTAGACTAGTGACTTTTTGTTTCAGTGCTAGGAAATTTTGGGCATGTGACCAATGGCTGAAGTCTTTTCAGTTTTGACAAAGTTTGTGGCTTCTACTGTTTGAGTTGGAAGTTTCTAAGAAACATAATGGATAACAAGTCATGGCTTTGGAAGAAAAAATCTGCAGAGAAGAGCTTAGTATGTGACAAGGCAAACATTTCTTCGAGCATAAACGAAGAGGAGTTAACTCAGGTTCAATTGCTTATCCTATCCTTATCCATTTTATTGGATACTATAGATTTAAAATTTGGCATACAATTATTTTTGAAGTGTCCTCCATGCCACAATATGTTTCGTGTACTTGCATATTCCTCTATCCCTCATAAACTTTTCCACAAAGGTCAATCTGGATTTGGCAACCAGTTGAGTTGTCTAATGTGGCTACACAAATATCTATCTCAACCAATTTGTTGAGCAAATTATTTGGCCCTTGAATTGACGGCCAGGTGTATAAAACTGTATGGAGATATCTCCTTCTATTACTTTCCAGAGTATGTAGTATTACAAGCATACATAAATGGTGTACAATGAAATATGTGCAATAATACAGAAACTATTAGCAAGTAATAACAACCACTTGATATCAGTGAATTGCATTTATCTGCATGTAGTTTTCTTTTAAAAATCATGTCTTGTTCTTAGCATTGGTAACATACTATTTTCAGAGGTACAGGCACCATTAATGTATTGTTCCCACATGCACAGGCGCTCCTGACTGAGAAAGATGAATTGAAAAGAGATATTAGAATATTAAATGGCAAGCTTTCTTCTACCCTTGCTGAGTGTAATGACAAGGATGATTTTGCCAAGAAACAGGTGAAGATTGCTCGGCAAGCTATTGCAGGTGAATACCGTTCAACAATATTGTAAATAACTTCTTTCTCCCCAGTGTTTTGAGCTGTGCATAGTTTTTACATAGAGAATTTCTCGATTGGCCATTTTAAATCTCCTTGATAAATTATAAATATAGGCTGGGAAAAGGCTGAGACAGAAGCAATATATTTGAAACAAGAACTTGACAATGTTTTACAGCATAGAAAAGCTGCTGAAGAAAGATTAGGTCACTTGGATGCCTCGCTGAAGGAGTGCACGCGACACTTGCAATTTGTTCGAGAAGAGCAGGAGAGAAGAATTCATGATGCTATGATGAAGATGTCAAAAGAATTTGAGAATACTAAGATCAAATTAGATGAAAAGTTAGTGGAGGCCGATAAGAGGCTTGCCAAATTGGATGTTGAGAATGCTCAACTCAGAAAAGCTCTCTTTGGAAAGGACAATTTGATTGAAGATTTGAATAAATACAGGGCTCAGGTAGAGGCCGATTTTAATGCTCTCATGTCTAGAGTAGAATCTTTAAAAAAAGAGAATGCTTCTCTCAAATATGAGGTTCGAGTTCTTGAGAAGGAGTTTGATATTCGGAGTGAGGAAAGAGAATTCAATCGTCAAACTTCTGATATTTCACAAAAGCAACACCTGGAAAGCGCGAAGAAAATTGCAAAATTGGAATCAGAATGTCAAAGTTTACGTCTCCTCGTCAAAAAGCGGTTGCCAGGTCCTGCTGCTTTTGCAAAAATGAAGGATGAAGTTGCAATGCTTGGTAGGGATCAAGTTGAAAGGAGGGGACGAAAATTGTATCCTTCTCTGGTTGGTTCAATGGACTTTTCTGTGGAAGTGGCTGATGATACACAGAGCAAAAGGATCGACTTTCTTACTGAGCAGTTGCATGCAATGGTAGAAGAAAACAGGACTCTCAAGGAAACCCTTAACAAGAAACCAAAAAAACTTGAATTTTCTAGAAACATGTATGCTCGTACCACTTCCAGATTATCACAAGCATCGATGTCTGATATGGGCAGTGATGACAAGGGCAGCTGCCCCGAGTCTTGGGCTTCTGCATTGATTTCAGAGCTGGAGCATTTCAAAACTGAAAAACTGGGCACATCATCTCACAAATTATTAGGAACTTCGGAAATGAAACTCATGGATGATTTTGCAGAAATGGAAAAATTAGCAGTAGTTTCTGTTGATTATCCAGCAGGAAGTTCCTATCATAACTCAGAGGAAGGTAATGCGATTAGTTGTCTGTCAGGTTTGGTCTCTAGCCAAGAATTTCAATCTGATAACAGACTAGTCGATAAGGAGCCTGGTTGGCTTGGTGACATGTTGAAACTGCTTTTGGAGCAAAGTTCTGCAACACAAAGAAGCCCTGGTGAAGTATTAGAGGATATCAAATCTGCTTTGGCACATATAAACAATCCGAACCCTAGAAGTCTTAGTGCCGAGGAAACTAAAAACTTGCCTGATGCATCACCCTCTCCTGAAGTTGGTGGACATGTTTATCAGAAATTAGCAAATATTTCATCAAGCACTGATGCATCTGTGAGAAGAACTTCCTATAATATCTCACCTACAAAAAAGAGTAGCCAGAAGTTTCAGTCAAGTGTGTGTTTATCGATATGCAAAATGCTTGAGCTCATTGAAGGAATAAATATGCCATATCTGGAAAATGGTTTAGCAGAATTTTACTCGGGAAAGGATGATAAACTTTTATCGTGTAAGAATTCGGAATTCACTACAGGTTACATGGTTCGTGTATTTCAATGGAAAATTTCTGAACTGTCTTCCATTTTACAACATTTTGCTTGCACTTGCAAGGATTTGTTAAATGGAACAGCCGATCTTGAACAGTTTGCCCAAAAAGTAGCTTCTACTTTGGAATGGATCATGAACCATTGCTTTTCCCTTCAGGACGTTTCAAGCATGAAGGAAACAATAAGAAATCATTTTGATTTGGATGAATCTCAAAGTGAGAGTGAATTGGATAATGAATTGATTAATCAATGTGCACAATCAAACAAAATGCATTTGGAAAGCAATGAGATGCTATGCAGTCCCACAGAATCTTCTTTGAACTGTCATAACAGATCTTGTCAAATGGAGGAAGTTCAGCAAGATCGAAGACTGAATATTGAATTGAAAAATAAGGACTCTTCAAATGCGGATTTGGAAGGGAGGCCTCAACCGGAAATTGCAAAGAGTGAACCTTTCATGGTTCAAATGCAGGAGGCTAACGGAATTTTGGGGACTTTGCAATCAGAGATGGAAACTATGAAGTCAAAGGGAAAAATCAAAGATCAAATTGGAATGCATAAGATTTTGAAAGAAGATCCCAAGACCCTGCTGATGGAAGCGAATCTTGAATTAAATAAAGAGATTTCATGTTTAGAAAATGAGCTGGAAATGAGAAATAACTCGTGCAAAAGACTAGAAGCTACTCACCATGACCTACAGATCCATCTAAAAGGGTATGTTATTGCTTGTTGTTCGTCTGCGGGCACATCATCTATATGGCTTACATTGTTCTTAATTTCAGGATGACTAGCAAGGACGTTCCAGATGACAGAAAGCACGGGGAAAAACAACTCAGAAATGTAAGTTTCAAATCCGACAACATAATATTTCTGAGATATTGAAATTTCATTTAAATGCAGTCTGATAAAATAGTAATGTAAACGTTGGTATCATTCTCTTAGGTTTTGTTAGAAAGTTAATTTTAGGAATCCTTTGATTTTATTCAGATAGATTAAAAAATTTTGTGCAGAAAAACAGAACTTCGTAAAAATGTATCAAACAATCTAAGGAAAATGGCAGGAAAGGCTATAGTATACCGCATTCAGGTTTTAATAGAGAAAAATGGATCTCATTCCGTCATGAATCATTGGAAAGTAGACTAATGACATTTAATTTATCTTTGATGATCACTCGTGTTTTCTTCGTGGGAGAAATATGATTGAGACAATAATCAAGACTTATCTAAAAAACTAATATCATAATTTCCTGTGCTTAAAATTTACTTACACAACTACTTATTGGTCAAAGCTAGAAATAAGTTGAATAATTTTGATAATACATTAAGACCTACTTTCCAAATAAGTTGTCTTTAAGAGAAAAAGTAAGATATTAAAGGTCTCCCCCAGCCCATATAGCAAATGGTTGTAAAAAAAAAAATGAACATTACACTTAAATTTGTCCAAAATTTTATGTTAGCCCAGCTACAACTTGAGTCTTAGCCCAAGCCCAATTCTCAATCGTCCAAATTAAGTTACTTTCACCATTACTCAATATCCTTTTCATGACATTCATGTAGCATGAATAGCTTATGACCAAATTAAATATTTTATTTAGTGCACGTTTTACTTATTATTATGTAAGTAAATTTTAGAATAAACAATTTATATTGATAAGAGCTTAAAACAAATTACTTATTTTAACAATAAGAAAGACTACTGGTTTGGCTAAGCTTAAAAGTAATTAATTTTATTTTTGGTTGTCTCTACTAATTTTTTCATATATAACTTATTTTTACTTGTACGGAAAAATTTGTACTTACTTTTACCTTTAAATAGATGTTATTATCAAAATAAGTAACTTGCTCTATATTTAGCCCATATTTGATTCAGTTAAAAAGTTAGATTAAAATCTTAGTCAAAATCAATTTTAACAATACATTTCATGGGATCACAACTTTTCAACAACACATTACCTCAAGTTTTATCAAAATCTATTAAAAATCTTATTTTTATGTAAACAAAAAGGGTTTAATTGTCAATAAAAAGAAAAATAATGTTACTTGTATATAATGAAGTTACATAATGGTTAACATACAGATGAGACGTCAAAAAGTGAGTAGTGAAGTTTTTTTTGGTTGAAGAAATTCTACCGAATCATACCCCCACCACATTATGTGTATGGAAATTATTATATATATGTAGCACAACCGTAAAAAAAATGTTTGTTAAAACTTATTTATTTATAAATTAATTAGATTATAAGTATAATATTAAAACTGAGGCAAACACGGAAGTAAAATAAAACCAATTTCTTTGGACCCTTGGAATTCATGGTCATTTTTCCTACTTTGAATGTGATTCCTCACTTACCGTGGAATGTGTTGGTATAGAAGATTGATAGTAACTTTGAGAACAACTACGTATCGTGATATTTTTTATTGCATGTTTTGATTAATTGTCAAAGTTATTTGGAATAGTACCTATTAATATTTTCTTAGTTTTTGATTGGTGGATATATGTCTTTTTCTTATGCCTATAATCTTCTGCTCATTTACATTGCGTAAGACGAGAGTAGATTTCCTATTTGGCAAGAAAAGTTTAGAGTGGGCATCTAGAATTGTACTTAATTGAGTGTCTGATACTCTTTGCCATGAGTATCATGAGCTTAACCTCCTAAACCCGATCTCTTCTAGCGTGTTCATTCTAAAATTTTTAAATTTTAGCCCACCTCAACAACATTTTCTAGCTCCACCCCCTGTCCAAACATGTTTGTATACATACAGTTTCTGCTAACTAATTTTACTTTTGTTTAAACTTAGCCAAATATACTCTTAGTAAATAAAAAGGGAACTAAAAGGAGAGGAATTATCCTTGGGACAAATTTTTTCATAATAATAGTTTATAAACTTGAAACACAAGTGCTTGTGGTTATGCATTGCTACGATTTTATTTCATACTGACTGTTGACCATGTAGAAACACAAGTGCTTAACCTGCTAACTCGATCTCTTCTAGCGTGTTCATTCTAAAAATTTTAAATTTTAGCCCACCTCAACAACATTTTCTGGCTCCGCTCCCTGTCCAAACATGTTTGTATACAAAAAGTTTCTGCTAACTAATTTTATTTTTGTTTAAACTTGGCCAAATATGCTCTTAGTAAATAAAAAGGGAACTAAAAGGAGAAGAATTATCCTTGGGATACACTTTTATGAAATAGTAGTTTATAAAGTAGAAACACAAGTGCTTGTGGTTATGCATTGCTACAATTTTATTTCATACTGACTGTTGACCATGTAGGATCAGGAGGTAACAGGAGCTTCCCAAATGTGGGTCGAGTGCCAAGAAATTGTGCTAAACCTAGACAAGGAAGTTAAGGATTTGGCTTCACCAATTGATGCAACCCTATCAGACAAGGTCATGACATCTAAGAGGAATATTAGCCATAGATCGTCCCTACTCGACAAAATTCTGGCTGAGGATAATGTTGAGATGTGCAATCTTAATTTTTCCTCGAACAAAGAACACATTCAACATGGAGACGGCCATTCTCCCGTTAGCACTGATGTGGCAATAGCGTCTGAGGGAAGATTTACTAGTTCAAGTAGAATTAATCACGAACAGGATAGGACTATGGCTATTTCCCCTTGTAAGAAAAAAGATTGCAGAGGTTTGTTAAAGAAGCTACTGTGGAGACGAAATAAACGTAGCAGCAAGAAAACACCAGCTTCATGAACTGCATAACTCTGCTGAGTTAAAGTTGACTTGCAGAATTTAGTTTTGATGCTGCAGTTTTTCAGTCGTTACCTGGTCAGCTAAGATGATTTTGGTTGAGACTTGCAAATTTTGTGCATATTGTTTTAATATAATCTAGACAATGACAATTTATAATCAAAATATTGTCGATCATGAAAGTTTTCTACTACCGCTGTTTTACCAGATGCTGTGCAAATGAATTCATACATATGGCAGTGACTTGTGCATGAATTATTAGATGGTACAAGACGATATGATAACAAATTTTAGCTCTTTTTGTTGATAATGGTGTGAAGTAGATCTGATTCACGTACTTAAACATGGGGTTTATAATTGCAATTAATTCTTTATATGTTTTTTATTTCATGTGTTTAAAGAGGACGATAAATTCATCATTTTATAAAGCTTTTATGGAGAGAAATGATTAAAATATTGTATTTTGTAAAGTTTAGCTAATTTAGAAGGGTTTTGCATCAAATAAAAAATTAAGGGATATTTCGCAAAACAGATAAATGTTAGGAGATATTGCGCTATTTATCATATTCGAAATTATTTAAATATCCCACTAATATAATGATGTGATAAACACAATTTAAAACATATTTTTAAGTAAATTATAAATATATATATTTTTTAAATATCTTAATTTATTAAAAGTTATTTTTGATGCGCCAAAGATCGTATCTTTGAAAAACAACCAAATACATTATTTAAATGTGGTTTATTATTATTATTATTATTATTATTATTATTCGGTGGCAGAACTTAAAGATGTCAACGTGCCACATTTGAATTCAATCAGACGTGTAGTGATTTTCGAAAGTAACGAATTTCAAGTCAATAATGAATGAGTAAGTGTTTAAATATATCAGTAACCAATTAATTAATTTTTAAAGAAAAATGAATAAGTAGTAACGCAATAAATTTTAACGACCATTGATTTAATTAACTTTTTACTGAATCAACGATAAAATGCCCATCAAAGGTTTAATGTTTTTCCTATGTGGATGTATGTTTCTTATTTTTGGCTAAGATTGAAATTTGTATGCATAATCAACAAAGGTGGTTGGAATTTGGAAATTAAGCGTTGAGGGAATTGAGGATTGAAAAACCACTTTAATGACTAGTAATAAGGAAATGAAATTTAGAGAAAAGATGGCGATCGAATATTTAGCCCTAGACGATAGAGATTCTTTATAATTTATTTTCTTTAAATTCATTTTTAATTTCATATTTTCTTAATAAAATATTTTACATGTTAACCCATAAGTTTTTCATACTTTTTAACCACGTTTACTATAAAAAAAAATCATTTTTCACAAAATTTATTCTAAAAAATCTTCATCAAACATGCCTACGTTGAAAAGAAGGTAATTGAAGCTCTCAAAATTTCATAAATTGTAATTGAACACTTCTCTACACTGAGTTTGGCAATGGAAACGGTCACAACTTTGACCAACGTGTTGACGTTGACAATAAAATTAGCTCTAAGTGGAGGTGTTAGTACATAATTATACATTATTCATCGAATAACAATTGAATATTAGGGATCAAACTACTCCATTAACTCATTAGCATTATAAAGTCAGAGATAACAGTGGCAAACAGGTCGAGTCGCTTATCGGCTCGATCATGAACGACTAAGTTTTTGATTTAGTTCATTAGTTCTTTTTTTTAAAAAAAAAAAAAAAACTTGCTTATTTTTGAATTTGCAGTATTTCAAAATAAAAATAATGAGCTGCTCGTGAACGGGTCGACTCGACCTACCTCGACTACTATTTTTGGGGAAAAAATTGCTTAAAATTTTGTGAAGCTAAAATGTTGGACCCGGCCCAAAGAAGATACTGTAATCCAAATATAAATTGTCACTGTCAGGGAAGAAAAATAAAAATCAAAGTACATAAAAAGGATGAACAAAATCCAAAAGTGCTCTCTTAGGCCCCCCAAAATCACCATCTTGAATCTAGGGTTCTAAATATTTCAATTCAATTCTAACCCGCCAAATCCGAATTTTCTCCGATACGGACCGACTGGCTTTCCGTGAGTCGGATCTATAATCAGAGCTCCATTGCGGGATTGAGCTCAATTCCTCCGCCACCGGCAATGTCGGAGTCCAAAGCTTCCCGATCCGCCTCTGGATCCGACCCTCCGGTATGCCTTCCGATTCGCCTAAGTGAATTTCTACTTTATCTGTTGTGTGCATTTCCTGTAATTTTAATTTTACATTTGGTAGAATAAATAAAAATATTCTATTTATATTTTTAAATCCTCTGGGCTTGATACGTTTATTTAGAGGGTTGGAGGTTGAATACGAAGGTACATTGTATTTTACTTTGCTGAAGTTTAGGTCTGTGATCTTGCTATATGTAAATTATATGTAACTTTTTTTCTGTCAACCGTCTGTAGTTTCGGAGCTGGATTTGATTTCAAGGGTCTCTCTGAAATTGTATAATTTCTTATATCAATGTATGTGTTATAGATATAATTATAATATTTTAAGGAGAATTCGGGAATGAAATATTTGTGATCTTAGTTGAATACGAAATCAGAGACTGGTGGTGAAATTTGGTAGGTGCATTGATTAGTCAACTACTTCATTTTATGGAGAATGATAAGCATGACTTAATGATAGTTAATCTTCATTTCTAAAGCAGCAGTGTCAGTAAGTTTCAAACCTAAGTTGGAAGACTACATTTGGCAAAAAGTTGCTGGATAGATATGAACCGAAAGGAAAATAAGATGTATAATAAATGAAATTGATTTAATAGTTTGGTTTTGAAGTTTGAAAAAACTGCTGTTAAGTTGTGAATTGGTATACATGCTGGAGTTAATGACCTTACCTGTTTCTAGAAGATCTTTCTGTATGGGTCAATTAATTAAATGCAATTTGCATGCTAATCCTTGTAGTTGTGTGTTTCCTTACTATCCGATTTGAACGGGGTAACAACAATTTTTAATATTTTACCTCAATCATGTGGACATGTGACTTTTTCTCTCCATATTATCACCTTTATAATTCATTTGTAATTCACTTATATAAGAAAAAAGAGGAGTTGTTTTAACTCCTTGCTGGACTTGTGCTCACTTGGACAGACTACTGGGCGTCAAGAAAGTCTTCTGTCAGCTCAAGAAATACTAGCCGTTATTGATTCTTTTAAGAAACAGGTTGATTTGGATCGTTGTGTTAGCATAAAGGTGCGCTTTGTGACACTCATGATCTTTACTGAATTTTAATTTAGCCAGTTCATGGTTTTTAAATAATTTATTAAGTTGTGTTCCTCTTTTTTGGCCAGAAACACATGGAAGAAAATACACAGAATGTGGCTGATGTCACAAAAAGTCTTCTTAAACTATCGATGGAAAGAAGCAATCTTAAGATTATTGGTGCAGACAAAAGTGTTGATTTACTGTCTAAGAGGCAGAAAGATGCAATTGATATGCATAACGGTATTAGTACGAGTAATGGGGATAACGATAGTAGTAGCTCTCAAGAAGATGGATATGGCTCATCGGCAATTCTTTTAGGATCTAGTATTGCAGTCAAGAATGCTGTTCGTCCTATTACACTGCCGGAAGTGAAAAAATTACCACCATATACAACATGGATTTTTTTGGATAGGTGCGTCAAGATTTCTATGAATATGGCATAAGAAGTGTAGTTAAATATTTATTTATATCTTCCAACTTTAAGATTCTCCCTGTTCATTAATTATATATCTAAAACTACATGAATTAATATCAAACTTTCTCATTGCAGAATTTGAAACATTGTCATTGTCATCCTTTTTGATACTGTAAAGGGACTATTTTTTTAAAGTAACTAATAGTATCATCACTGCGATCACAAATCCTGTCTTTTGCACCTTTGGTACTATACTGGTTTTGTTTTTTGGCATTTGTATATATTATTAAGACAAAAGAAGATTAACTTCTTCAGTAGCTGACAGTATCACTACCATAGATTATTGATAATTTTTTTATTAATCATTTACGCTGAAATATTTGTTCATTTACATGTATATGTTTTTGTTTTCCTTTATATTCTTTTTCTTGATGATCTTTGTGTTTATTTACATCTAAGTTTTATTTTTAGTACACAACAATGTATTTGTTTACTTTTTTATGCTTCATACTCCATTATTGATGTTCTAGTTCTTTCCATGGGGGGCCCTAAAACTAGATTCTATTTCAAAGAGTCATGTCCTCCGAAGACATCCTTCACCAACTGACAACTTCAAAGAGCCTCAAGTTTAAAATGTGATAAATAGGTGGGCTAATTAAAGCTTGAAAGTGTCGAAAAAACACCATGCATGACAAAAGGAATTCCGAACATTGAACATCTTTTTTTAAGGAAGGCAGTATTAGTTTTCATTTGAAGACTTTCTTATAGTTTCATGTTGTACTTTGATACCAAATTATACTTCCATAAATCTCATATTCTACTTCCGACTGTGATAACTATGTTGTTTGACCTTGGATGTCAAAAACAATTAGTGGACAGTATTATGTCCTATGATGCTCGGACTCGGGTATGGGTACGTATTTAAGTGTTAGATTTTTTATTTTCTAAAATATTGGATATGGGGACATGGCTAAAAGGAGTCCAAATTTCGAATACGGGTACGTGGATACGTCTTTCAGACTTCAATTTTTTTACTAATCCAGGATGTCATTTTGAATAGACTAAAATTAATTATTCATAATGAAGGAAATTGATATTTAATAAGGGGTTAAGATGAATAAAATAACATTTTGGGGTTTAGTTTTTAATAATGAGAATTACTAAGCCCTTGTTTGACACCCATTTTGTTTGAAAAATAATTTTTGGAATAGTGATTGATGGAAGATTGTATGGTTAAAAAGTAAGGAGAATTTTTGGGTTTATGTGTAATATTATTTTATTTATAGAATGTGCGGTTGAAATGAAGAAACAGAAAAAAATGAGAAATAGAATGAAAAAAAAATGGGTGTCAAACAGGGGATAAATGTTATATAAAATAGAAAATGAGGAACTTGATTTGGACTTAGTGGAGTACTAAGTAGCACTATATGGAACACATTTTCATTTTATACAAACAAAACCATAAACCACCGATATAGAGAAAGATAAGGGAAAAAAAAAGAAGAAAATGGAAAGTAAAAAGAAAGAAGAAAAAGAAGGGAAACCNAAAATAGAAAATGAGGAACTTGATTTGGACTTAGTGGAGTACTAAGTAGCACTATATGGAACACATTTTCATTTTATACAAACAAAACCATAAACCACCGATATAGAGAAAGATAAGGGAAAAAAAAAGAAGAAAATGGAAAGTAAAAAGAAAGAAGAAAAAGAAGGGAAACCTAGCTTTGCCATCTTTCTCCACCCTCTCGACGATAACGCTAGGTTTATAGAGAGCAAAAGTGGGAAAGAAGAAAATGAAAAGAAAAGGGAAAAAAAAAAAAAAGAAGGAAGAAAAAGCAAAAACGACAAGTGTTCGGTTGAAATTTGGATGATCCGACACATATTCCATACCTATATCGTGTCGTGTCGTGTCGTGTCGTGTCTGATATGGGTACTCCAACTATTTCGAAGAGTCCGAGCATCAGAGATTATGTCTATAACAGTTGTTGGGGAAGGTATTTATATAAAATGATCATCATAAAATATATTTGTAAGTGGATTCTGTATAGATATGAAAGAAAAGGAACCTTTACCTAAGATGTATGAAGTACACAAAGATGCATCAGAGTCGAGGTAATGCAAGAGGTTGTTGGAGCTCTTACGTCCAGTATGCCCCCCTTATTCCCGCTATGGTGCCCCATGGTGGGTAGGAGCGGGTTGAATCCGTATCGCCGCGGAGCAACAGCCACGTACTAATTATGTAACGTCTGCCTCAATTGACATTTTGAGGTCAAACAAAATAATGTTTTTTTATTAGAATAAAAGTGGAATCAAATCAAATAAAATATTATGATACCTGATATTTTATTCTGTACTTTCAGAAAGCTTTATAAATGGATGCAAAATGTTGTTTAAAATTGTAAGTCCTTTTGATCTTCAAAAGTCAAAGAAGACAGCCATTTTGGAATGGAGTATTATCTACAGCTATAATAATAAGTCTAAAAAGAGCCTATCTTAATTCAGTATTGCTACAGTAGCATTCCCAGAAGGAAGCTCAATATATATAACCGATTCAGCAAAAAAAAAAAAAAACCCTTTCAGTTCTCTGACGCATTCTCCAAAACTTTCTCTCGAGTGTTGCTATTAGTGGTGTTTGCCTTAAATTCATGTAGTAAGTGGCCCTGCATTTTACTGCTAGACTTAGTTGACTAAGGAATTCATTTACTTTTTACTTCTACCTAATGATGACTTAATAGGTTCTGCCATATCTGACTCCTAAAGTAGTTTTGGCTTGTAGTTGTAAAATTGAATCCTGGTTATAATTCAAAAGATTGGCCTATTCATCCTCCCTTAATGTTTCTTATAATTGGAATCCTGGATAGAATCACATTTAGTCTCGGGGATCTCTTATATCCAACATTTGTATAAAGTACTTGGAATTTGTTGTAAAATGAAGAATTCTTTATGTGCTTAAGTTTGACAGTAGCTTATGATGGTTCACATAGGAAATCAAGGAGTAGCTTTTTGATTTTCAACTTCTTTCTTCTTACAACATGGCAAAACAAACGTTTGCCAAAGTTATGGATTAAATCCCAATGAATTTAATCTACCAAAAACATATAGAAAATCCTTACCCGTGTATTTTAATTTTTTTCATTCCTCGATCTATGATGTGAAGAATTAAGGTAAAGGATATTTAGCTTCAGTTTTAATTAATTTGCCGTTCATATTTCTTTATTCACTCCCAAGAATGCAAACCCTCATAAACGACTAGGTCAGAAAGAAACCTATACTTATAGCTTTATTCCATGCATATGCTGGTTTGTGCTGTAAGTGGCAAATGAACGTTATTGAGAGAAAAAACATTGATGAACAGAGGAAACCAGTATTTGAGTATACATTGTGTTTTGGACATTTGGAATATCTATGAATTGTATACATTAATTATAACTTATAATTTCTACTGCATGTAGGTCTAAATGAATGGAAGATACAAGTCAAAATGAATGAAACTGGTCAAAGTATGAGGATGATAGGACTGTATTACCCGACCTTGATTTTATATCCCTAAATGCATTATAGGATTTTGCTATATTCCTCAATATGAATTGTTATGAATTAATATTTCTAGCTTGGTCTTTCAAAATGAATGGGATGGATGATAATTTTTTAGGTCTACTAAAGGTTTTTGGGGTACATTACATTGATCCTCTTTAATTTCTGCTTCCTAGAATCTTCTAATCGTAGTATATGGTTTTGAATTTTACTATCAATGTAAATCAATGCCCACAGATTATAAATGATATTAAGCCCCGGTTTAATTTAGCTGAAAATCAGATTTTTAGTAAATTTTGATAAAAGTTGATTAAAATGTATGGTTGAAAAGTTGATAAAAGTTATGGGTCCCATCAAATATGTTGTTGAAAATAAGTTTGTGGAAAAATTAGTTTCGGAAAATAACGGGGGCTAAATACAGTTTTAAAGAATGTTTTGTGGACAGTGAAGTCCAGCTGCCCCATTCGTTTTTGAATGTTAAAATTATTACTTCTGAAATCAAATTTGTATTTCACTAACAATTACTTGGCTTCACTAGTTGAATGGGTTCATTGGTGTCATTGTCCGTGTGTATTTGTGGGTGTCTGTTTCTAGACTCATTTGTGAGCTCTTAGCCATCTTCTGTATGGCTTCCTAGATTGAAGTTTACATTTTAATGTAACAGTATTGTTTTGTTGGTATAACGGTCTTTGATTCAGTTATATCCTTAGTGCAGAAATCAAAGAATGACAGAGGACCAGTCTGTAGTTGGCAGAAGGAGAATTTATTATGACCAAAATGGTGGTGAGGCTCTAATCTGTAGTGATAGTGAAGAAGAAGCCAATGACGATGAAGAAGAGAAGAAAGAGTTTGCTGAGTTTGAAGATTATATTCTGCGGTTGGTATATCTGATGCAGGGCATATAACTCATCTTGTCGATTTTCTTCCTTTTTCAGTCTGTGCATAAAGATACAGTTTTTCTTTAAGTACTGTTCGAATTCTCATTTTTCATGATTATCATTGTTCTCATTAATCCTCAGGTCACTGGCTCCTTAAGTGAAAGAATTTTTCATGTTCCTTTTTCGCTATTCTCTTTAGGTTCATTAGTCATTACCATGTCTTCTGGAAGATCCAATATAATTGGATCTTTACAGCCATAAAGGGCCATTTCTATTATTTTCATTGCCGATATGCCAAAGTTCATAACCTAATTCTTTCTTCCCTTTCACTCCTTTGACCTCTTGTATGCAAGTTATCCCGACTTTCCTCCTGTGCATCACAACTAATATAAGGATTTTCCAGTCACTGCCAAAAAAAAGGAGAGCTTCTCTTTTCTAAATGCAATTTAGATAAAGAAATTCCTTCCATACCTTTTCAAATAGGAGTACTGTGAGTTTCATTGTGAAGGGATGATATGGCAATCCCTCTTAATAGCTCACTAGATGAGGAATAAGACTGAAGGATTTGTTCGATGTGGTTCTTTGAAAACTAAATTTGGGAGCTACATAGTACACATAGTACAGAGAATAGAGGACCTGGACGTGCGTGCATATTGGCCATTATATTCTTCTGTTTACCATTTTTTCCTGTTAGTTTTGATTAAGATTTCACATTTAATGTCTTGTTTGGATTTTGATCAATGGCAAAAATACAAAAACAGAAATAACCTTTTCTTCTGATTCCTTTGGTTTATATTGGGTAATCTAATCGTTTTAGTTCTCACTGCTTGTTTATATTTGCCAGAATGACTATTAAAGAAGTGGGGTTGTCTGATGCCGCATTGGATTTGTTATCCCAGTGCCTATGTCGAAAATCTTCTGAAATCAAGGTAGAACTGTAACTACAGGTTACCAGTGAACTGGTCAATTTGGTTAATTATTTTTTCTTTGTTTACTTTGTATTTATTATCTGAAAAGAAAAACTGGTCATAGCGAGAACTTTGGTCCAGCTGTTTCCCATTTGCTTTTTGCTGGATTTACAGATTAAACTACCATCAAACATCTTATACAGGCAAGATATGAAGATCTTGTTAAGAGCGGGAATGCCACATGCGATGTGAACACTGGAAATATTGACGGCTTTGTGAATCCTTATATTGATAAAGATCTAGATGCAGCTCTGGATTCATTTGACAATCTGTTTTGTCGCCGCTGTCTTGTAAGCATGAAATATTGACTTCAATTGTTCTAAGACTGGAAGTGAAGCACACTCGAATTTTGTGCATCCTATATGATTTCTCATGGTTTTCTTGCATCTTGGTCCAAACTTATTCTCCTTTATATTTGCAGGTTTTTGATTGCAGACTACATGGTTGTTCCCAAGATCTTATATTTCCTGTAAGTCAATGATGTCATCTTATAAGTGTCAATGTTTTTTAGAATAGTCACTAGCTGCTTACAATGTTAATTTTTCAATTAGGCTGAGAAACAACTACCGTGGTCCTGTCCGGATGTGGAAAAAAAACCATGTGGCCCAAATTGCTACCGACAGGTGCTTGTTTCTTCATCAATTATCAGAATATACTAATATACCATAAATTCGTTTAGCCATACCTTTATTGTAAAATGTCTTGCCCATTCCTTTTCGGTGTTCTTGCAACCTGTTTAGGCCACTACGTAGTGCACTTCAATGTAATTTGCACATCAACAGAGATTTGCCCCCTTAATCCATGCTATTATTCTTGCCAGCACTTTTTACTACATTCACACTGCATCGGGTCCTTAAGTCAGAAAGTAATGCTACAATGTGCTCTACTGGGCAGGCTATTCATGAAGAAAAAGCTTTCACTGCATCTGATAATGCTGCTGCCGTGCATATACAGAAGAGGAAGCAGGGAGGTCCATCCGTACGCAAGAAGTCAAAGTCTTGCCCGAGTGAAAGTGCTTCTTCAAATGCAAAAGACATATCTGAAAGCAGTGACTCAGAAATCAAACTCATGAACGATGTTGCTTCTTCGCCTAAGTGTAAATCTACAGGAAAATGTGGGGGAAACAATTAGTTGCCATAAGGAAAAAACAGAAGAAAATTGCTGCTTCCGACTCTGAATCTGTTGCAAGTGGGAGTCTCGGTTCTAAAGATATGAATCTTCAAGCTCCTCGAAGAGAAAATAATGGCATTAGTTCTTCACAGAAATTAAAATCTTCTAGTTCTAGAAAATCTAGTAGGAAAGAGCCTTTGGCTCCTGACAGTAACAAATCTTTGCAGGGGGATGCTCCTAGTGGGGCATCAAATGAGATTGAGAGTAAACGACCTGTGAGTAGTAGTGACGATACCTTAAAGAAAGAAGAATTTATTGGCGAGAGTACGTATAAACAAGAAGTGACTGATGATAAATGTTGGAAAGCATTTGAAAAGGCCCTCTATGAAAAGGGGCTTCTGATTTTTGGCCGGAACAGGTTAGTATATCCTTTGCTTGTTTTAGATATCTAGTTCCCAAGTTCTGTATCTTTGTGCTTGCCTTTGAACTGTTATGTCATATGAGTGTAAAGGTATGTTGTATCTCCTTAGTTAATTAATCCAATGATTATTAGACAGCATTTTTGTAGTTGAGGATTTGTTTAAGCACTAAAATGACTGATATTCTTTTAATTGGTAAGTCATAATGGGTTTCTGTGCACTTTAAGATAAAAGTTGAAATCCTCCTTTTCATTTCATTTCTTGTTTCTTGCCTTCAAAGCGGTAGCTTTACTGTCCTACTTGACTTATGCACTCGACATCCAATCTTCATTTGGCTTTAATAGGTTTGTCCCGCTTGCATTTAGTCTTGATCTATGAAGTATGGACACTCCTTCAACAGAAATGTGTCTGTTGAGACGTTTGTTGTGTCATACACCTAGGATGCGATGACACCCCTACAGCAGTCAGCACAAAGCACTAACGAGCCTGTGTTCGAAACAACACCAACACGTCATCGACACGTTGGATTCACTCGATGGTGTGTCCAAATTATATTTTGGTTTTGTACAGTTGGACACGTCGGGGGATACATTGTTGACACTTCAATATATTGTCGTGTACTGGAATTAACAAAAACCAATTCACTTTATGTAAAAGACTAATATTATCAAAATTGTCGGGGATGTGCTAGTCGATACTTTTTGAAAAATTGTGTATTCATGTTGTGGTGTGTCCCATGCTCGTGTTTGTATCGATGCTTCCTAGCCAGACACCAACACTTATCGAATACTCCATATCATGTTTTACATATACTATAAGCATTTTCCTTTCTGAGCCCCTGTTTGACAACCATATTTTTCAAACTATATACTCATTTTTTATCATATATTCACACAATAAAATATTATGCACTTAAACACAAAACTTTACTTTTAACCACACGTTTTCCTAAAAGTCACTATTCAAAATTCTTTTTTATTTTTTTTATTTTTTATAAGTGTGTTTGTCAAACAGGGGCTAAGTTATTTTAATAAAACAAATTGCTACTCATCTAATTTAAAAGATTTTGCCAAAACTAAAAAAGTATTGATGTTTTAAAAGTTAAAAGCATATAAACAAAGATATAATATATAAGTGTACCAAGTTCATATAATTTAAGTCCGGATTTCCTTTTTTTTGAAAATCACGTATCTGCAGTCCGTGTAGCTTCATGTCCAAGTCAGTGTCATGTATCTGAGTCTGTGCTTCTTAGTACTCAATTCTACATGTTATCTTCTCTTGCTTTTCTGCTGTCAATGTTGTAACGTGAGAACCTTTATTTGCATTGCAGCTGTATGATTGCTAGAAATTTGATGAATGGTCTGAAGACATGTTCAGAGGTTTTTAAGTACATGCATCACTCTGAGAATAAGCAATTCTTTCGAGCTTGTGATGGGGCAACCTTTACTGATGGCTATTTGAAAGCTGATGGTAGCGAAATCTTGGTAAGTTTTTTGTTCACTTTTATATGTCACATCACATACTTGTCCTTGGGTATCAGTTGTAATATGGTATGCTCATTTTCTTTTGGGTGGACAAGGGCAATGCTGCACGGAGAAGATCAAGATTTTTACGTAGGAAAGGTAGGGTTCGCCGCTTGAAGTACACATGGAAATCTGCAGGGTACCATTCCATCAGAAAGCGCATTTCTGAGAGGAAAGACCAGCCTTGTCGGCAATTCAACCCTTGTGGATGTCAATCTGCCTGTGGAAAGGAGTGTCCATGTCTTGTCAATGGTACCTGCTGTGAAAAATACTGTGGGTAAGTCATTGCCTTAAACGTAGTATTCTTTAACTTCTACACTATAATTTTGCAGTTTAGAGTCCCATGTTAACTTCTCCATTTATTTTGTGCATCTTAAGTTTCCTTCTCTCTTTTTACTTTAGTATGCTGTTGTAGCTTACTTGTCCATATGGTTTTTAAGCTTTACGCTTTTGCCTATGCATGCTAATTGCTGCACTGTTTTTCCTTTCAGCTGTCCAAAGAGTTGCAAGAATAGATTTAGAGGCTGTCACTGTGCCAAAAGTCAGTGTCGAAGTCGTCAGTGCCCCTGTTTTGCTGCTGATAGAGAATGTGATCCAGATGTTTGTCGAAATTGCTGGATCAGGTGGAATGTCACCAAATGTTTTGGTTTTCTTTACATTTCACAATCACCAAAACTCAACGACTTATAGTGCTGTCTTGTGAATTAAAAACCCTTGTTAAGTGCTTGCTTGGTGATGCTTTTAAGTGCTTATAAGTTGTGGGTTTCTACAAAATGTGTGAATATTAAGTGGATTTGGGTATACGAAATGTGTGGATAAAAAGTATGTTTGAACAACTTAAAAAGAAAAAATTTAAGCTTTGCCAAACTTGCACTAAAGTGGGAGAACTTTCCTATCACTCTGTACAAGTGATTGAAACTTTTAGAGCATCTCCAATGGGGCTGTGGATTGCACCAAAAAGTGAGCCACATCACCCCAAAATGCTTACATGGTAAGGAAAAAGGTGGAGGATGTTTAGCACACCATCTACCTGTGGAAGGTGTACTAGTCTAGACATCCTCCATTTAGCCCCTATTTGGGCTTAATTAAAATGTGTTTTGGGGGGAAAATATATTTTGGAATAGTGAGTTTTTAAAGAACGTGTGGTTAAAAAAGAAGAAAAAGTTTTGGAATACGTGTAATATTATTTTATTAGAAAATGATTGGTTAAAAAGAGGAGAGAAAAATGCATTTTGATTAAATGGAGCCTAAACACGGGTTTAAATTTTTGTAATTTTTATTTTTATTGGAGGATGATTCCATTTAATTTTTATAATTTATCTCCACTCTTTCTCTACATCCTCTCTCTTGTACGTGTGGCCCACAATTAGTGCAATCCCACATCCCCCTTGGAGAGGCTCCTCTCCATTCCCATTTTTCTCATCATATGTACAACAACTCACATTGTTGCATTGAAGATGCTCATAACACCATTGACAATGATATAATTATTGCTACCACTGTGCTTTGATAACCTTGTCACTTTTAAAAATTAAAAAATAATAACATTGGTACCATTATATGTATTGCTGGCTGCTGGTTTATGTCTAACCAGGATAGGAGATTTGGGGTTAGAAGAGGGGAGGGGACAACAGGTGACAAATCAATGGTTACATGTGTGTAAAAATGTACATATTATTTACTTTATATTCTAAAATATAGTAGAATTTGAGATTCAAGGATTTAAATGGTCATGGATAATCATGAGATGAGATCCTTCATGATTATCCTTCTGAATGGTCTAGAGAATGCCTAGAATTATTTATTTTATTTTGTTATTGAAGAATAATTGGAATTTTTCCAGTTCCACCTGTTCTGTATTTAGACTGCAATACTGATACTTTTTTATTTGACTTTACAGTTGCGGTGATGGCACCCTTGGGGTTCCTTCTCAAAGAGGTGATAATTATGAATGCAGGAACATGAAGCTTCTTCTAAAACAACAGCAGAGGGTAATTTTCTTCTTGACTTCAATTTATTGGGAATCTGACTTAGTTTGTCGGTGTTGTATGTGCCCGTTGTTGTATTGGATGGCTTTTTAATCAATAGTTCTTGTAATATTGTTTATGCTGAGTTCACCAGTAGCTAATGAATGAGTGATGATAGATCTTAGCCAAAATTAACGCTTGTAAGTATTCATTTGTAGGTATTGCTGGGAAGATCAGATGTTTCTGGTTGGGGAGCATTCTTGAAGGTAATTCCAGAATATATTAATTTTTGGGCATGATCGCACCCCCCCCCCTCTCTCTCTCTCTCTCTCTCTCTCTCTCTCTCTCTCTCTCTCTCTCTCTCTCTCTCTCTCTCTCTCTCTCTCTCTCTCTCTCTCTCTCTAAAAGTAATGAAGCAAAGTTGTCCCCCTCGGGGGACGTAGCTCAATAGTACAAAGGACATGAGTGAGATAGTCTGAGATGAACTGGCAACCGCAGTGTGATGGTTCGATTCCTACATCTTATAAGGTATGAAATTGGATTCTTTGTGGGCACCAATATAGCAACTCTTGGACCTTGACTTGTTGAGGCACATCCTGCGATTTACCTCCTCCACAATGCTCTAGGGGCGGGGGGTACGACGTGGGGAACCATCATGGTTGGGGTTCAACCTTTTAATGAAGCAAAGTTGTGGTGTACACGTGAGTTGACTCTTTGTAATGTTAATAATTTGTCACATATCTGCTCGCCTCCTACCTACAAATCAAGGTATACCCACAATTTTTTCGTCTTTAGACATACCAACTTATTTTGTGAAATTGACACTGTAATTTTGTAAATACAGTTGATGGAATTGGAGGAATGTGGAAAGATGAGGCGTGTCAAGATAGAAGGATGATTGATTGCAGAGGCTCACTTGGACTACACATACACCCAACACCATAAGCCATAGAGCATGTTTGGTTACTATTTGTGCTTAAAAACTACTTTTTTTTTTTTTCTTGTCATGCATTACTCTTAAGCAGGATTAAATCAATCGACGGTCATTAAATTTTCATTAGATTTCTACTTAATCATCCAACTTTAAAAGTTTAGGTTAATTGATTGTGTTAAGTTATTATTAATATAAAGTAACCTTGGTAAGATATTAATATAAATGTTACTGCCATAAATACTGTAGTTAGGGGACTTTGCTGCTCTTTACCCACAACAGTATCAGCAACAAGCAGAGTCAAGTGGGGGAGAAGCTCGGCTCAATGAACCGTCCCAGATTTCCAGTGAAATCAAAAATTATGTTGAGAGTGGGATTTGAACCCACGCCCTTTCGGACCAGAACCTTAATCTGGCGCCTTAGACCAACTCGGCCATCTCAACTTGTTGGTAAAATAAAGTTCATTATTTAATAATATTTAAATTTTCAGTGGCCTACCTTAGTTGACTTAATAAGATCTAAATATAAATTGCTAAATATTCGAAAATTAGAGCCTTAGGCGGACTGAAAGATACGTTGGAAAGTGATTATAATTTAATTATTTTGTATCAATTATATTTTCCTTTTAATCATACATTTAGCGATCACAACTACTAAATATTTATTATCTACACATTTCATAAAACTCACAACTTGTAATTACTGTATAATTTTAAATTTAACGATTCAACATTCTATTGTAAAGGTATAATTTATACTTTTATCAAAAACTTGACATCAATTTTTCATAATTAAAGATAAGTAACACCTAAACCATCCCGTGACATGGTACTTCTGTTTTGTATGCAGCACTACTAGCTGATTTAAAAATTTATACATCTAGAAGTATAGTTTTTTAATAAACTTCGTAAAATAAATAACGACAATGAGCGCATACGAGTACTTTTAAGACTTTAAACATGAAGAAACACACTGCTCGAAGGCTTTAATCATGTTGCTAGCAATAATGCTTGAATC
>CAIGRN010150518.1:0-15322 GCA_903798345.1 Fraxinus anomala
TCGATATTTCAACATTTTCGTAGAATTCACAATTAGTGTATATTTCTTTATTTATCACTTAATTCTCTCATGTTATAATTTCATTTTTTTTTTTAACCAAACAAGTTTTAGGAATTTTTTTTTACATAAAAAATTTTATTTTTGCACATGTAAAAAAATTAATTGAGCTTGGGTTGCCGTGAACTTACACCCCTGGCCTGAATGGTGGAAAAGGAGACGTGGTGAAGGAGGCTGGACTGCCTGGACGGTAGGGAAGGAAAAGGGGACTAAACAAGGTACACACTGCGATTTTTCCGTTTTTGAATATATTTAAAAAAAATCTTAAAATCCCCTTTTAGGTTATTGAAAACCTTGTCATTTATTACTTTATTTAATTTAGCAAGGTTATAACTGACACCACATTTTAATTGTAGTTAAGATCTCAATCTTTGTTCATTGTAATTTTTTTCGAAAAATTCTTATCTTCAATATTTCATTAATTAGTATGTCATCCTTAATAATAATTTATATTAAAATATTTTTATTTTCATGCTCTGAAATGAAGGAAAAATGTTTTTTTGCAATTTTTATTTATTTATTTTTAAAAAAATATAATGACAAAATAAGTTGTTTTATGTCATTTCAACGAACTTTTGAATATAATCATGTTATCAAATACAAAATTATGTTAAATCGTGGAAAGTTTGAGTACAAGAATGACATGAAAAATAGTTAAGAAAATAATTGTTACAATGAACAAAGATTGAAAATTTTAACTGCAATTAAAATGTGGTGTAACAAATAAAAACTATGATACGAATATAATTATCCCTTAATTTATTACATATCTTGAACTAAAATCTTGTCGTGTCTTCTTTCTTGTAACTATAATTTACTCGAATGTGTCCATCCTCGTCCATGTGAACGACTTAGGAGTCAATTTTTACAGTTCAAGCGTTCATTATATGTGGATCCGTTGAAAAATAAAAGGATCATACTTTTTAGACACATTATTTGGAAGTGCATACACGGTTAGATGTAAACTTTGCAGAAGCATCTACCCCTAGCCTTCATCTTTAATTTAAAAAGGGATCATTCTATAGAGTGGACATAAGGTTAGGGAGTATCGAAAAAAAGGTTTTTTTTTTTTATCAATTTTTTTCTCCCTTTTTAAACCCTTCACGGTGGCATTACTAAAAATACAATTAGGAAGGGATTAAGCCTAACATCCAACTAAAGTAATAAAGGGCTTGCTCTGTTTACATATGGGAATAAAGTAAAAAAGGCATAAAGAATAATTACAACTCATATCGTCTCATCCCTAATTTGATTATTATAAACACGTCAGATATCTAGTTTCTTAATCTTCCAATTCAAGATCAATAGTCGATGCATACGTACATGAGACGTACCTCGAGGAATGTCAAGTCTACCTTGTTGCCATGTGGTCTAAAACCAAAAGTATCGTCTATGTAGTCTCTAACCTTCTAACTAAGAAAATCACATGAAGATGAAGTTATCCAGAGTACCGCTATAATTGGACAACTCGTTGAAGGAGGATGAAAAAGGTCATGCATTTAATGGTGAATTCATAAGCTGCTATCTTCATAGACGTGCGGCATCCATACTTGATCCACTTGACTCTAAAGGTGAGTTGCTCCCACATTAATAGTGCCAAACCCCATATATAATCGAAAATCTTTCCAAATCCTAATTTTGATTTTGTCCTTTATTCCGAATCCCACTATCTCGATTGATCCTCTAGAACCCCTAAAAGTTGCTCTCTAGTCCTCCACTACCTCTCAAAAGTTGAGCCCCATTTCAACCCGATAGCTTTTAAAATGTTTAATGATACCATAATAGAAACTTCATTCCAATTGCAAAAAACCATATATTTGTAAAAAATAAGTTAAGAACATAAACGCTAACAATCTTATATATCGAAAACTAGGATTGTAGGACAAAAACCATTGCAAAATATTTCAATTATATTTCGAAAGACGTGATGACATATGAGTCTTCCAATTGAACAATAAATAAATATATAATATATCAACTTGAACTAAAATATATGCATTATAGTCTTTAAAATATTTAGAATTTTTGTTTTTTGGTAGTTGGTCGGCTGTACATCGACCCTTGCCTAACACTACCTCTTTCTTTTGTCGTTTAGTCCCTTTTTTCCATTCCTCAGCATCAATCACCACCTTCCACGCAACTTCACATGGCACAATACAGCTGACCAACAAATACCAAAAGAATTCCACGTATCTCAGACTCTCTCCTTCTCTAATTTTTGAGCATCATGTCTTCATCAATTGAAGATGGTACTCTCTCTATCTCTCAATTTCTCAGTTTCTACTGTGTGTGTATTTGTTTCTGAATTGGAATCTTGATTTTGTAAGCAGCTTCGAATCATCCAAGCCTTTGTTTGTTGTGATGTAAGATTTTACCCTTTAATGTATCCTGCAAAATGGTGGGATGTTGTCGAATATGGTTGTCCTCTCAATAGTGTTTGTGTAATTTACAAAATAAATCAAAGATTATATCAATAATAACAGTTCTAACGAAGATTTGCTTGAGAAATGAAATGGATCATTGCTAAAAGGAGCAGTTTTTTTACTTATCTTTGATTTAGATATTCTCAATCCGGTGAAATAGATATTTCACTTAATGATTTGTAGTACACAGTTATAGATTAAGCAAGTGAATATGGTGGAACTTTGAGAAGCAGAACATATAATTATTTTGATATAAAATTGAACTAGAATTATAATTCTCTTGCATATGGAAATACATAAGTATTGAGGATCTTTTGGGACTTCGGTTTTGGGTTTTGATACAGAGGATAGCCTGTTGTTGAGAAAATCATTACCCAAAAACACATAGAAGAAGAGGAATTCACAGTTTCCTTGCCATTTTTTGCTCTTGGATTGCCTGTCACATGTGATGAGTAATCGACTGATCATGCTCACACATTTTTTTTGGGGAATCTAGTACATAAGAAGATAAATAATAACATCCTAGGATATTTCCAAGATATTTTGAATACGTGTAATGTATTGTGGTTTCATAATTTATGTTTGTCATTGATTTAACGAATAACTGAATTCGTAGTGGGCAATGGAGACTTGGAGAAAGGGTTGGTTACACGAACGTCAAGCCAAAACCCGCTGGCTGAGACACCAACATCACAATCACCATCCTCAGCCAATGCACCAGCTCTGGTTCTGTCAAACTCAGGGAAGCGAATCGATCAAGCTGGAAAAAAGAAATACGTAAAAAAGGTGACTGGCCGGCACAATGACACGGAACTTCATTTGGCTGCTCAAAAGGGTGATCTTGCAGCAGTGAAGCAGATACTCAATGATATTGATTCTCAAATGGTGGGTACACTAAGCGGAGCGGACTTTGATCGGGAGGTCGCAGAGATCAGGGCATCAGTTGTGAATGAGGTAAATGAGTTAGGAGAGACAGCATTATATGCTGCAGCAGAAAGAGGACATATTGATGTGGTAAAAGAGCTATTGAAGTATGCAAATAAGGAAACACTCACAAAGAAGAATCGTTGTATGTTTGATCCTTTGCATATAGCTGCGAGTCAAGGACACCAAGGTGATTATCTAAGCCCTGTTGATTACTTTTTCAAGTTTTTTTTCTTATTCTGGAGTATTTCAGATTGAGCTCCCTATTTATGTCTCTGGTGTGGTTATGTGAATTTTTATCTATGCTAGAAACTTGACACAAAGCAGTGCAATTATTATATTTGGAGCGATGAAATATTGGATTTAGGTTGGTTGTGTATTGTGTCAAATTACTGTGAAATGAGCTCTTGTTTTGACTTATAAATTCTTTTATGTTAGTAAAATAAGATAATCCACTGACTCTCTTCAGTCACTGGATGCGTAGGATTTTGAGGAAATATCCAATTTAATTACTCTAATTATTCGGGGGTGTGGGGGCGATGAAAATATTCTCAAGGACAAACCAAGACTTTTTACAGTTAGTTGTAAATTTAGTCCACTTGTATGGTGTAACTTAGGGTCATTGAAATATACTTTACTTTAAGCTTAAACAGGAGATATTACGCAAACTTGTGCGAGTATTTGTGCTATGTGTTTATTGTGTCAAGCCAATTCTTTTCTCCTTGCCCAGTACTTTGCACTGACATTCCCTTGGGTGGATTAAATTATCTAGATTGTAATTTCAGATTTAAGCCATTTCATCTATACCAACTACCTTGTTCACATGAAAATAATTTGCCACATTTGTGCTATGAATCGTCGTTCAATCTTCAAATCTGACCACGTTTCAAAAAAAATAAGATAAGATTAAATCACACTTCAAGCGCTTGACATAGTTTGCAGATAACATGGAACAGATATCATCTCTGCAACATATATGATAACAGCAGGTAATTTTTTTTCTAGCTGAAACTGACATTGTACCATTTCATTGCAGCTATTGTCCAAGTATTGTTAGATCATGACTCTGGACTGATTAAAACGATTGGTCCTTCCAATGCAACCCCTCTTGTAACTGCTGCTTCTAAAGGACATATAGATGTAGTTAATGAATTGTTGTCAAACGATTGTAGCTTGCTAGAAGTTTCTAGATCGAATGGAAAAAATGCATTGCACTTAGCTGCCAGGCAAGGGCATGTAGACATCGTCAAGGCATTGCTTGACAAAGATCCTCAATTAGCTAGAAGGACAGACAAGAAAGGACAGACTGCATTGCATATGGCTGTGAAAGGAGTTAACTCTGAGGTTGTTAGATTGCTCCTCGAGGCTGATGCAGCCATTGTGATGTTGCCTGACAAATTTGGAAACACGGCATTACATGTAGCCACGAGAAAAAAGCGAGCAAAGGTATGTTACTGCTGCTTTAGTTTCTATAATTATTTTGACCTTTAACTTAATGTATAGGAAATTTACCTGAAAACAAATTGAATTTTCTTTTGCTGTTGATAACTGCAAATTTACTTGATCGCTATCATTAATCATGTAATCCCATGCTCCAAAAATGTTTGTATCAGCGTGCTCATTACCATATTTGAAATTCTCAACAGACTTCTGATGATTTGTTCAACTTGTGAATCCAGTAAAAACATGCAATAATTTGCTTTCAGAGGCCATTGGAAGATCAGAATTTCTGCTGGGTGTTGTTTTCCTGCTTTTAATCAATAAGAAAAACAGTGTAAAACATAGATGAGAACTATTATTTTTGTGCATTTCCACTCTCTGAAATAACTATAAAATTTGATTCCCAGGGCTCTGCTGTTTGTTACACTTTTCTTTCCATGTGTACAAAGTCATAGCATTAATAACAACACTTTTGAGTACTTAATTTATCCCTGCTTACCTTTATTATTTTCATTGCATGTATGAAACAACGTTGGATTCTATAGCAAGTTGTTATATTTCATTATTTGGCTTATCAAATCATTTTCACGCGTTCGCCAAAAATCTTTTACATGATATTGGCAACTCCATATTGCAATATATTTACTTTTCCCATCATATATCAATTTTTAAAGACCATGACAATTTTCTGAACTTAGGTTTGAAATTAGTATTCAATGTCATTACTGCGTATCTCTTGATTGTGGCTTTAGCTTTGGTTGAAAATACATGATTTAATTCCCTCACTACTGCTCTTTCTCATCCTCCAACCCCCTTCAGAACAAGACAATGCGTCTTCTTATATGCTATGAAATACATCTTAAAGGTCACAAATTTAAAATTCTCTTCTACAATAGTAGAGAAGTTTAATTATAAGAATTTCCTCTGGAAAACTTAATAGTTAATTTGCATAAATTAATTACATTTCTGCATTACTTAACTTTAGATATGCACTGAATATACACGTTCGTGGCCTATAAAGAAATTTCAACTCGATGCTTTTGAATAAATTTTACATGTAAAAACCTACCAAATAAATTTTTTTTGATGATAATATTGTATTAATATTTTATATGAAGGCAGTTCTATTTCAGAGGCTATGGAAATGATTAAGTTGAATTATTTATCATCAGTTAAAAGGCAGTAAGCCTACAAGGGGACAGGGTCCTAGTATAGCTTATTAAATTGTGAAGGGTAATCACTTTATTGATGCATAGGATATCTTTTTCAAATCTGTGCAAACTAAAAAAAATTGAGATGACCATATAGTTTTCCTGATTGGTGCAGACGTGGTTGTTTGACAACAATAAAATTTTAAAACTTGTCGTGTGTTATGTGATCTGAAGGTTTTTATACTTACAATTTGTTTATTTTATTTGCTAGTATATAAATTTAGTGCATTTGATTTACACAGTCCAACTATTTTACATTATAAAATGTGAGGTATATCTGTTAAAAGGAAATTCAGCAAAGATATATGATCGAAACTATAACCTGATTATAGATACTTGAATTTGAATTGATTCAAGTTAAATCTGTAGAAACTTTAATCCTATTATATATCAAATTGACTAATGGAGTAGCTTTTAATTATAAATAAATAAAGAAGTGTATTGATAAAAGAAATTGTTGTTATTTGTTTGCATCTCCATTATTTATAGCTATATCAATTTTCTGGTAACGTTTGATATTAATAACAGGAAATGGGTACCGAGCGTATAAAGATTTCCCAGAATGTTTGGCTAAGCTTATAATTTTAATATAATCTACCTCGTCTTGACTCACGGCATCTTAATATTAATTAATTTTACTTACATTGGTTTCTGGTTGTCCAACTATTGCTTCATTTATCTGAAAGTGAGACAATATGCTCAATTGGTTTCTTACATATGGATGATCTACCTAGAAACCTAACTACTCTTTTATAACTTATTTCTTTTTTCTATTCCTCCTTTGGCAACTTTGAAACACGAGTGTAACAAAATGCTGTTTGAATATTTCCTCATGCAGATAGTTAATGAGTTATTACGTCTCCCTGATATCCATGTCAATGCACTGACCAGAGATCACAAAACAGCTCTTGACATTGCGGAAGATCTTCCCCTCTCTGAAGATTCTTCAGACATAAAGGAATGCCTGTGTCATTATGGTGCTGTTAGAGCTAATGAGTTGAACCAACCAAGGGACGAGTTACGGAAAACCGTAACTCAAATCAAGAAAGATGTCCATTTCCAGCTTGAGCAAACTAAGAGAACAAACAAAAATGTCCATGGAATTGCTAAAGAATTGCGGAAACTCCATCGGGAAGGGATTAACAATGCCACCAACTCAGTGACTGTCGTGGCCGTGCTCTTTGCCACAGTTGCCTTTGCGGCAATTTTTACAGTACCCGGTGGGGATAAAGATGATGGGACGGCTGTGGTTGTGCATAGTGCTTCTTTTAAAATCTTCTTCATCTTCAATGCCATTGCACTTTTTACTTCGCTAGCTGTTGTCGTAGTTCAAATTACATTGGTTAGAGGAGAGACGAAGGCTGAAAGACGTGTAGTAGAAGTTATTAACAAACTAATGTGGTTGGCTTCCGTTTGTACTTCACTGGCATTCATGGCGTCGTCTTATATAGTGGTTGGACGCAAATATGAATGGGCTGCAATGTTGGTTACAGTTGTCGGAGGAGTGATAATGGGCGCAGTTCTTGGAACCATGACATATTATGTGGTAAAGTCGAAGAGGACGCGATTAATTAGAAAGAGGGAAAGGCATGCTCGGAGCGGCTCCAACTCATGGCTTCACTCAGAGTTTTCAAACTCAGATATTGACCGCGTTTATGCCCTTTAATGGAAGACAGCGTAAACTGAAGGGAGGAGATATGGGATGATTTACGATATAGTATCAAGGGCATGAAAAGTAATTTGCATGCGAGTTTATTATCGTAAATAAGTAAATAACAATGTTGTAAGAACTTACTCAGCTGGTTCAACTGGAAAACCTGCACCATCTTGGAACCAATCCCGGTGTAGCTTAAAAACCGTACGTTATAAACCGGGATCAGCCATTTGAACCGGCCAGGGGTTAACCGGGCTTTTCGGTTGTATATTTCTTTAAAAATGATCTTTTTTGTCGAGGAGCGGTTAAGGCTTGACATATATGATAGTATGATACTATGCTGTTATGAATGATTTTCGAAGACATTACCTTTTTCGAACGTGCAAACTAAAAGTAATTCATAAATTTAGTTATATTAAGTTATGATGGTTAGTTGACATAGTGCTTCAAACGCTCTATATATATCAAGTTGTGGATATTAAGATCGACTCTCTAGGTGATTATATTAATTACCTGGCACATTTAACTATATATTTGATTAGCTTTTTTGCTTATAAATTAGACTATTCAGTCTATTCCTAGCCCAATTTTATTAAAAAATTAAATATTATTCTTATTTCATGGATTATTATTCTCTTCTGTTGGATTTATTGCTACATAAGAAAAAGAAAAAGAAATAAATAAATAAATAAATATATATATATATATATATATATAAAATCTTTTGGGAAGCATTAGATATTTGCAGTTCCTTTTTGTAGACAAATGTTGAAGTTGAGTGGGGAAAGAATTTCTTGTTATGTGGTTATCAGTGCCCTATAGTGCTGAACATCATCAATTGATCTTTTTTAGAGGCTTCCTTTTTATCATCAATTTTGTCAAATATCTGGCTGACAGATTTACATAGTTTTAGGTTGGGTATATTCCACTTGGGACAAAATGAATCCATATGAAAGCTCTGTCATCTCTGAATCTGGTTTATCTGCTCTATTTTGAATTCATTTTTCTTCAAAAATGGGGGAAACATCAGATGGTTTCGAGAGGCAACCAGCTGCCAGGTGTTTATTTAGTTGGTTGGATAAGTTAATAATTTTAAAAAATAAAAAATTATTATCACCCGCCCGTCGGCTTGGACTTACATGTATTACATTCTATTAGAATATGCATGGGCCTAAATATCGAAATCCGGTTCCACCATGTCTATTTTTACCTAGCTAGATAGAGTTTTATAATAACTCCATGATTACTTTCAAAATTCTTCGATTATAAGTAAAGAAGGGACATATTGTTTCACGATAAACTAAAATTATTTGAAAAATTGATTATAGAATTGAACAGAGCAATGAAAAAGAAGTTCATTGCTTGCCTTTAAATTTATTGAAAACAAAGTAAAAGTAGATTATGACTTTAGTTTAATCCATCCGAGCTCTGGTTTTAAGGTTACCTCTCGTTTCAAAACGTATCATTTTCTTTGAAAAATAAAGTGAGATTCGAAGTAAACAACGAATTTGAGTATGATAGTAGCTTTACTCTACTTTTTGGATAAATCGATAATGTAATGATCGGAGAGTACTACTCATGACACTTGAATTACGGGAATTTGTACTTTGGAGGAAAGGGGCTATAATATACGCTAAGAGGGCAGCAGGAACCATAAAAATCTAAAAATGAATTGAATTTATTTAATTGCCTAGAATTTTTTTTTAAAATGAACACAATTATAATAGTTGCAATAATATCTAAGTATATTAATACTTGCTTAGCTCCTAGAAAATGGAATATGATGCCATGTACTTGCTTTTTGGGCATGAGTGAGGTGTCGGTCAATTGGATTAATTAATTGTATCCCTATTTTTCTAGCAGTCAGTTCGGGGTGATCTTCATTAATAAATTTTGATAGGATATTAACAAAAATATAATAATGCCATATAAATATAATTTTGCGTTCTAGATTTAACATTAGAGTGATTACAAAAACGTGACATATTTTATATCGACCAATTTCAAGTGAAAATTGAAATCTACTACACAAACATAGTACTTCTACTATTTCTACACATTTGCAGAAAGACTGCAAAATAAACTCGGTGCATGTTTAGAATATAATATTTAACACGACTCGACCATTTCTTCTTTAATACTACCTTGTAGCATTCAATCTAAACATACTATCATCGTCTTCCTCAACCCCTGCAAAGCTCTGGTCTTTCTTGATCATCAAAAACCACTCTTGAAGCGGACATTGAACAAAACCCGAGATCACTAACAGTCTTTCTTGAACAAATTTCTTGCTGATGAGACCTTTTACAATGTGCAATGGCTGCCTGAATTGAGTTCTCAAGCCCTGATTTTCCACTTATACTTCTCTTCAAAAACTTCGTCTCCTGAAATCCATTAGAATCCGTTGAACTCGAACTCAAACCTGAATTCGAAGAATTAGATGATGAAGACAAGGCTGAAGATTTAGTCTTTGATATTCTCTTAATGGCTCCTGAAAATGATTTTCTGTGACATTTTGTCTGAATTTGCCCAAATGGGATATTTTTAGAGGTCTTGGAATGTTGCAATGCACATTTTTTGGCCTTCGAAATTGATCCTTCACAAACAATATTTCTTGAGGACTCAACTAAGCAACTAGATTTGGTGAACAAAGATTTGAGATAAGCCTGGGAAGCTTTGAGTTTGGATCCAAGTGTGGATTGCTTAATAAGTTTTAGAGGTTTTGTCCAAGACTTGTTCGTGTTTGAATTGGCCGGTTCTTCCTCGAGAACCTGTTGAGAAAAACGCAATCAGATAACGATATAATATAACACACAGCAACATGTAAACAATTAGGCTGAGGCAACGGCATTTCGCTCTCCTTAAGGCTGCGGTATCATGATTTACAATAGCCCAACTGAAACATGTCTAGCTCTAACCAATTCACGAACTCAAAGATCCATACCTTTCCTTAGTCATTAATACTCTATATATCGGAGTAATACCAAAGAGATACGAGCTATTTATAGGCTTTCTATATCCCTTAAATTTTATTTAAAAAAATCTGCTATCTATAATTTGTATATATTAATTTTTATGAGAGTATACCAAAGAGATAAAAGCTATTTATAGGCGTTTTACATCCCCTTACATTTTATTAAAAAATTCTACTATATATAATTTGTATATATTAATTTTCATGTTCTTCACTAACGCGCCATATTCAAGAAGGATGATACGATTATACAAGTAACGATGATCTATGATCTCTAGTGTCAAGGGTTAAATTCCACATGATTAAAGATGAAAACAATGAACACATATAAGGGTTTGGGCTAGCAGAACTCACATAAGTGCTAGATTGATCAGTCGAGTATTCAAGAAAATATTCGTCCGGATTTAGTTCTCTGCTAACTTGGCAAGAATCAGCGGGAGAAATATTGCACGACTCAAATGGAGTATTGGATGCAGGAGTGAATAATGGAGTGCTCAATAAAGAATCTTGCAATGGTTCCGAAGTGGTAGAGGAATAACTATTATGTAGGATTTTCTCCACCATTTGGAGGCGGGGAGGGAGGTGGAGGGGGAGGAGTTTTCCTTTGTAAAAGAGCTCGTCCGCCGGAGAAGTGGTGGTGTCTCGGCCGGAGGAGCACGAAAAACTGTGGAACTCAAATTCTCTATGGTGTGAAGGTGAAAAAATGGTGGCTGATGAACCAACTTCCATGTCAATGTAACTTTCATTTGCATCCATATTCTCTCTGGAGAATATATACACACAGAAACACGTAGTGGAATGGGAGGTTTGGGGAAGAAATGGAGGGGAAGAGCATCATTTTAAAAACGTGGTGGATGAGAAATGTGAGAACAGAAGATCAGGAAGTTTGTCTTTACCCTGCCTCCACTCATCCATGTAGGACATGTTACCTACAAAAAATTTTGTTCACTTCTGTTGAGATTACTTATCAAGTATTGCCCCGCACAGCACTAATACTCATTTTTGCTAAATCGACTCTCTCATCGAGAATTCATACATCCTTTATTAATGTATGCATGGGTATAGATAGGTTCGACCTCAATGGAAAAAGAAAATTGAGCACCCAACAATGCATCTTCACTTACAAAAAACTACGAGATCACCTTTTCATTTGGGGTTGACGAAGGGATGGTATCATTCGAGCCTCTTTAATGTTTTTTCCTAGAGGTCTGGAGAAAGCTTCTGCACTAAAACCACCTATATGATCGGATTGGACAGTGAACCGAAACATAGTTTACACGTGTTAAGCACATTGGTAATAGCTTCTTAGTGCTTAGAGCAATTCCTTAACTAGTTGATGTTTTCGAATAACCGAAATAAGTTTTTTTTCCTAACCCAATTTTGCAACAACAAAACTCAAAAAAGAAATAAAATAAACAAAATTTAATTGTACATGACCAGTTCGATGTGAAAAACATAAACCGATCTAGTAATCAGTTTCTTTATAGACTAAAAATTATTCTTAAAGAACTGGAATGACTAGAGGTGGCAAACGGACAAAGCGGTTTGTTGGCTCGATCACTCGGCTCGTCAAAATACAGCTCGTGAGCCGCTCAGGCTCGTCAAAATACTAGCCCGAACCCTAGCCAAGCGGGCTGGCTCGCTAGCTCGGCTCGTCAAAAAAATGAGCTCGCCCACGAGCCAATGCGAAGGGTTTTTTTTTTTAAAGATTTTTAAAATAGGTTTATCTTTAAAAAAAAATGACAAACTCGCGAACCAAAGCTCGGCTCGCCCACGAGCCACGAGTAATGAGTCGAGCAGAAGCTCGGCTTGTTATAAACGGGTCACGAGCCGAGCTCGTGTGATACGGGCCGACCCGACCCGACCCATTGCCACCTCTAAGAATGACACTCGATTAATAGGCCAATTTAATCAGAGGTGAATGAACTGACTATGACGTGACCCAATTTCACTCTGAGCTTAATATTTCATCATTCTTCAATTTCAATCATCACTTTTTATTCAAAGCGCAATGCAATTTCAACCAGATTTTCAGGTTGATACTAAAAAAATTATTACTCAAATAAGAATAAATTATTCTATGTTTCTTTAATTTTAAAAGTTAATTTTAAGTAAATAAAATCTTACTTTTCTCAACTTTGGAAGTGAAGGAATCAAAGCCCGCTTTCTCCTAATCACATACATATTAATTATATCAGCTAATTAATACAAAGATTCAAGAACTTTATGCCTCTCGGGGCATTCACACCTTACTGTACTTTAATTTGAAACCACAGCACTTTCTTTTTAACTTTTAGGGATTATTAAGTATTGCAAAATAAATAAATAAAACTAATATATTTTAATACCTAAAAAACTTGGATTTGATGAATGATATTATATAACTACTTTGGAGTTTGAGAACCCAACTTTACTTACTAATTTCAACTCTTTTACTGGATTCCTGGACATTTTTTTTTTAACTTCAATTTTTTTGTCAGTTCGTGTGCATCTTTGTCAAAGTTCGTCAAAAATTTAGCTTAAAATATTGTTGATCTTTTGTATTCACGGAACGTGATAATTAGATGATTAATCATATTAATGATGTGAATCGAAGGATAGAAAAAAATTGAAGAATAACGTTTTGTTCGTCACTTTCAACTCTACAACTTTCCCACATTTGCATCGACTTTCTCGTTTCTTTTGCTAAATATTATAGGAGAAAAAAAAATTGCACTTGCATACTTCACAGTCAATCTCAAATTCAATTAAAGAGACGGAAATGTGGTAAGTTAATAATTAACATGGAACTTGTAAAATCTTATTACATGATCTTCTTAGTTTCTATCCAATGCAAAATTTTATTACATGATCTTCTTAGTTTCTATTCACGTCGCTTACTAGCTTGTGATGCATTGCATCTTAACACGACATATAATAGTTGTGTTATAGGTCCACTAACTTTATATCTTTCAATACATCCAAAAATAAATTGAATGAAGTCTTGAAAAGCACATTAATCTTATCTTCCTCCAAAATGATTTTACCAATCCCAATCCCTAAGTCAAGCATTATTTGTCTTTGACAACACCAAGAGCCAAACCCACAAACAATCCTTTCCAACTATAGAAACTATAAGCAATTATAGCCACAAATACACTGACCCACTAACACCACAAAATCTGGGTTTTATGGCTCTTTTGCTGGGTTGAAAACCTGAAACATCAGCAGCAAATAGAGGGTTTCCAATTTGATGATAGGGGCCTTCATTGCCGGGTATCCAACCAGCACCAGAAGGTCCAGAACAATATCCAATAATTGATTATTTTCAAATAACAGCTTTGACAAGTCATTTTTAAGCTAAATTCCCACCATTTTTTGTACCCTTCAATACAAAGCAATGGAGCCCCTTAACAATCATGATACCCTTGTAAAGACAAACAAATTTTAGCTTCTATAACCCAATTTGTAAAAGTTTTGGTTTGATCAATCAGCTAAAAAATAAAAAAAACACTACATGCCCCACCTGCTTCACTCTCATTTACTCTTCTTCACACGTTTGGCTAAACTTAAAAATAAGTAAGTTACTTTATAAACTTTCACATAAAAACACATTTGGATTTTTTACTATCTTGTCTATTATTGCATATCAAACATACACATATATGCAATGCAACAAGAACTTGGACACATTTGTTGGTGAAACGTGATCAACCAAAATCATTTATATCTAGAAATGCTAAATTAAGAATACTGCTTAAAATGTCACCTGCATACACGAAGTATGTCTGTGTGCAACTGAGAGAAGTTTACACAGCATATTTTTTTAAGGATTTACAAAAATAAATAAATGGACTTCAATAAGCATATAGTGAACTCCAAGGACAAAATAAGCCTTGAGGAGCTCAAAATCATCTACTAGATCATATACAAATACAACTTGCTAATTGTTTAACAAGATTTGATACAACATTTGTCCATCTTGATGGAATATTTCTATCTATTTCCCCAATCAATCACCAGATCTCAACTCTTTTTCAAGCTCATCAAATTCCCAGTCATTAACTTCTTCTGCAGAGTAATCCCTGTTTGATTTACCAAATTCAGACTCCAGTTTTGCCAATTCTGCTTCAGGGTTGAGTGCCTGCTTAGACTTGAAGCTGGGTGGCTCAGGGTGCTCGTCTTTCCCAGCTTCAGGTGCCTCTGCAGCTAGTTCTGAGAAATGTACACCACTTTCCTGCAGCTTCTCACCAGTTGATGCATCTGCTTGTGCAGGGGAATTCTCGATTTCTAGATTAGGTCTCTCTATAGATTCAAATTCCTCTCTTATCTTTGCAATTTTGTCGAATAGCTCTTTCAACTTTGGGTCATCTTTGCTGAATGAACTCAAAACCAGTAATAGATTTTAGATAAGTTTGATGCTGGAGTCTCAGTATTATAACTAATAGAAATATATAAGTTCGGTAATCAAACCTGGAGACCATTACTTGTTGAGCATAGAACTGCTCTCTCATGTTGTCCACTACACTGAAAGTCGTTACAATCTGTATCAAAAGTAAATGACAATCACATTTTTTTTTAGGTAAACGTGCCAGAGTCCTTATGGGGTAAGCAGCAAAATGACTAAAATAAGTTATTAACTACATTTATCTCCAGGAGG
>CAIGRN010150526.1:0-18806 GCA_903798345.1 Fraxinus anomala
TGGGACTGGCGCTGCAATTTTTCGGAGTCAAAATTACTGTAACAACGTTGACTGACGGTTTTTTTGAGTGAATTCAAGGTTTGGGACCGACGCTGCAATTACATATAAAGGTTTGGGACTTCAGCCGCAAAAATTAAAGGTTTGGGTGTAATCTGCAACAAAATGAAAGGTTTGGAACCGCGGCTGCAATTTTCCCTTGTTATATTGTACGCATTAATCCCCTGGAGGAAATTTCACAAAATGTCCACTTTTTTGTGTCCATTTGCAAAAATGTCCACCATTACAAAATATCCATTTTGAAAGAATTTAGATCAAAATATCATTGTTAACAATTTATAATTCCACATAAACACAAAACTGTCCACTTTATTAAAAATTTTATTGGCCAATAAAATTTGACACATAACCCTAACCTATTTATTTCAAAAGTACAATTGTCAAATCTCAATAAATGCAATTTTTCTCATTGACATAGAAATGTCGAGAACGGCATTTCAAATGTAGAGAAATGTCATGTTCAGAATGAAATGTTATTCTAGATGTTTAATATGTCGAGAACAACATTTGAAATGTCGAGAATATTTAATATTATGATTTGACATGTGTACTTTTGAAATATAAATTGGGTTCAAATATCGAGAACGACATTTGAAATGCCGATAATATCATTTGAATGTAGCTTCTCAGGAAAGCTACTTCTCGAAAGTTGTGAAAAATTGGAAAAAAAACAAAAACAAATTGCTTCATTTTTCCATTAAGGGCATAATGGGCAATTTGGTACAAAATTCAAAATGGTGGACATTTTTCAATTGACACCCAAAAAAGTGGACATTTTTGAAAATGCCCCTTAATCTTATCTAACATTTAGCCATATAAGAAAAGAGTTATGCTACATGTAAAAAGTTATGTTACAAAGTTGGTTGATAAAATAACATCTACATCAATTATTTTAAAAACAGATATTTAAATCATTTGAAATCAACGGTCTAAATTTTGCCGACACACTTTGTAACACCACTTTTGTAACTCAACTTTGTACAAATAACTTCATTGATAGGAAAAACCTCATTCTATTCTTGAATTCCACCAATACACGTCTTTCATGTAGTTAAATATTCATTTTAAATCATTTGAAATCAACGATCTGGATTTTGCGAACACACTTTGTAACCCAACTTTTGTAACTCAACTTTGTACAAATAACTTTATTGATAGGAAAAACCTCATTCTATTCTTGAATTCCACCAATACACGTCTTTCATGTAGTTAAATATTCTGCATATGATTTCATTTCATTTCATTTCATTTCGAGAAGTATGGAAAATGTGCAAACGATTTGATATGTTTTTCGAGTGTAGAATGATAAATTTTAATACACCATCAAGGTTTGATTAGGATTTAGATAAGAAATTAGCATTGAACTTCAAAATTGCACCAAGAAAGAAATGTATTGTCGTGTTTAATAATAAATCCTTGTTTGGGCTCCATTAAAATCAAATTTTGGGAGAAAATGTATTTTGGAATAGTGATTTTTTATTGTTAAAAAAATTAAATTAAATTTACGTGTAATATTATTTTATTGAAAAATGTGTGGTTAAAAATATAAGAGAGAGAGAGAGAGAGAGAGAGAAAAAAATGCATTAAAATTTTAATGGAGCCCAAATAAGGGCTAAATAAGATGTGGACTTATTAAGAATGTCAAGTGGGATGATCCGTTCATCGACTAGGCTCGCCCATGAACGAGTTGAATAGTGAAAATGTTATGCGAACTATTTGTCATGTCGCATGAGTTGGTTTGCTAGCGAGACGAGCGAGTCAAAACGTCTAGTCGTGCAGTCTGCATGGCTGGTTAGCTGCCAAATTCAAATTTTAAATTTCGATTTAGTTTTTATTAAGAACGGATGATAAACCAATTTCATCACATATCAAAATTCTAAATTCTCTCTTACATATCACGATCATCTCTTTAATGATATAATTTTACAACTATTATATAGTTTTTTCCTTTAGTTCCAAATATTTCTTAAATTCAACTTTCATTGTACCGATTATTTATATTAGTTGTAGTTTTAATTTCTAATTTTTCTACAAAATTCGTTATGGATTACACTAAATTCATGAATCTTGATAACGATGTAAATTAAATCTTCAATTTGTGATTTTTTTCAAGCTGTTAGGAAATTAAGGACGAAGTTATATGACACAATATAAAATAGCAATCACAACACAAAAAATTGACAGAGAAATAGAGAATTTATTAATAAGGAGAAAAAATATAATGAATTTTGTTCCAAAATTGTATTCTAATGTTTCTCTAACTCAATTACAAAGCCATAATTTCGTAGAGTATATATAAAACTCAAAAAAAAATTATTTTAGATGGAAACAGAATAAAAAACCACACCAGAAAAAGAAAATAGAATTTCGCCGGATAATACTGCAGCTTAAGCGACAGCCTAACTTCAACAAGTGGCGCATAGAGCTCAAGCGGTCATTAGGCGGTAGGCGAGCGGCAACGAAAATGCTTCCAATGACGCTCGGGCATTGAGTTACAGTCCCAAATTAATTCCAAACACCTTCAATGGCGCCTAGGCACTCGGATTGGGCGTCCAAGCACCCCAATTGCTGCCCAAAAACTTCTAATACCTTTTTAACACCTCATTTAACCATTCCACGAATATCCAATGGAATTTGGATTACATATTAACACCTGCGATGTTCCAAATCCGAAAAATGCTAGTACTACCTAATGACTACCATTAAGCCTAATGACAATGAAGAAGAAGCGATCTCTGCAAAGAGACGAAAGAAGAAAAATGCTCCTGAGCCTACTTCTGAATATTGGAAACACTACACGAAAAAGAAGACAATTGAGAATGAGAGCAAATTACGAATATATATTGTAATTATTGTGGAAATGATTTCACTTGATAACCAAAACTTGGAACTACCAAGTGCAGTAGGCTTATGAAAATGTCTTGTTCGAATTGTGGCTGTCGACAACAAACAGGCTCAACATCAATTTTCTTCAAGCAAAGAGGGAACTTATGGAGTAATTCTTGCAAACTGGATTTATAATCCAGAAACAATGCGAGATGGTAATGTTCGTAATCGATGCCAAGTTGTCGCTACCATGAGCAAATAAAAGTTGAAAGAGAAAACAAAAATAATAGCAAAATAATAAAAAGAAAGAAAAAATAAGATGACCAGTACAATTGCTGCAATTTTTCAGGAATTATAATATTCACGAATTTTTTGGTACACTAAGGTTTATATTTATTATTGTACATTGATATTTGATTTAAAAAATTATTTATAAAATATGTATTCATGTATAATTTTAACTCTGCTTACATATTGTAGCGATCGCAAGCCCAGATAAATGAAGATGATTTTTACAACTTTATAATTCTTTTGACAAAATAAATTTTTTATGATCAGCATTTCTTTACAAATTCACATCTTCATTATACTTCGAAGAGTGAAAATGTAATTTAAAATTATATAAAAAAAGAACTATGAGTGGCTCGTGAGCCGACTTAGCTTGCCTCATCGAGGGGCGAGTCAATGAACAAGCGGAGTCAAGATTTTTGAAAATGAGTCACTCCACTTGACTCGACCCATGTGCGAATGTTAATTAGCTCACATGATGGAGTGAATCGAACTTGAAAATGAACTAGCTGAATGACTCAATTCAACTCATTTAACGTCTTATGACCTATTGCTAACTTATTTTTGCATCAAGAAAATGCCATGAAGGATTAACAAAGTCAAGCCAAAAGTGATAATTAAAAATACGATTGTGCTACATGTAAATTACAGTTTACATTTGAGTAATAATATTCAACATCACTGATGCCAAATACCAATTTAGATGTCAATTGCATGACATTAAATGGTGGATTCACTTAAATATAATGTCACATGATTTATTTAATTGAACATATCAAGTGTGACCACTTAAACTGGTGTTTTAGCACTATTAGTGCTAGATAGTATTATTTTTTACATATTTGGATATCAATTGATGATATGACGAGATTTGATTGAGTCAAAATCTCACCAACCAGATAAAAAAAATTCTCACTTTCTTTTTGCCGCCCGATCAATCTATAAAATAATATATAAATGATGATATAAAACAATCGTTTTCCTTAAAAATATACCCTCTTTTACACTTTCAATTAGGAGTGGATAAAATTATCAGAGCAAACCATATATTTCATATTATCACCTATTGGACAAAACGGTCAAATTCTATATCTAAATTCTAATTAATTTATCTCATTTTCAATTTTAGACACACTCGCATTCCTACACCATATCTACAATTACATTTGCTGAATGTTTAATATTTATTTATTTATTTAGGTATATATTATTAATTTATGGATATGGTGATAGATTTTAATTTGTATTTATCATTTGAAATTTTAAGTGATAGAATCAGAATCAAACCAAACTAAATCAAATCGAGCCGAATAATTCGATTCCGATTTGGTTCCATATCTTAAAAAAAGAAAGTCATTGATTTATGATTCTATTCAATTCTCTTGAAATCAGAACTATCTTGCCACTTGTACAAAAAAATTTGACAATCTTTTTTATATAAGTAGAATAATTCAAACCAGAATCAAGTGGAATCATGTACACTCTTACTTTCCATTCTCATTTGATTAACCGACCAAATCATTACAACTTCGAGTGCTTTGTACAGATAATATCCCAATTATTAGACATTCTTAATAACTTACATTTACTTTTTTCTGTTTGAGTGGATAAATATTTTAAATATAAATAAATATCAAAGTTCAATTATGTAAATATAATTACGCAAACCAATACAAACATGTAATTAATTTAATTCAATTATGGTCACTGGATTTAAACATAAGATTACAAATTTTAAGTTACGAACAATAGAATGAAGAACACGTATTTTCAAGACAGTTTTTTCTTCTTTTTTTTTTTTTGGATTAATATACAATCTTGACACGGAAAAAAAAAAAAAATTATGACCTAATTGAGATTGGAATTGAAAAAGGGCTACCAATAGAGATAAATAACATGAAAAATCATAGAACCATTATATTTCAATAAAAGTACGAGAAAAGTGGTTGAAGGGATTATAGTTAAATTAAAGTGGTGAGAGAGCTGAAAAAATAGTGATAAAAAAAAAATCATTTAATTAGAACAACATCGTATTGATTAGTTGTCCATTGTGGCAAATTTTACAAACAATGTATTATGTTTTTGACGGTTGTAGAAGAGATTAAGCCACATCATATTATGTTTGTAATGAATATTTCTTATGCTCACGATCAATTTTGAATTCAACTAACGGAGGCGATCTTGTAAATCTATTACCAAACCAATCCCAGAAGTCAATAGGTTTGTTATCGTTTTCATAAATGTACCAAAAAGCATCCCAGCAAATTTTCTTGTCCTGAAGATGGTGCATTTGCTCTGACATCACTTGCAACGACCACATTAGTGCGAATGATGGAGTAACCTTTTATTAATACACGATCTTCCATCTCCATTCTCGTATTATTCAAGTCATCTTCAATCAATTGGTGAATCGAATTATTGTGGAACGCTTTTTTACTATCAAGGTCAAGATCAACCAGCTTCATCAATGTTATAAAGCCTCCTCTTACATGTTAATCAGTTGCTCTAGGATTTTCTTGACTCCCACTGCTTGGGTTGACTGAGTTGGCCTCTTATTTATCTGATTATTGACCTTCAAACTTTCTGGCGAACCACCAATAACACTTGTCACTAAGTCATCTACGGCATATCGAAGTTAGGAACTAAGTTTGATTTTGTGGCTATTGAAATGATTTCATAATCTCGTCTTCAATTGGTCTTCGTCCTACGTTGCAAAAAAATCCCAAACTTTTATTAGATTTTGCAAATCGGCCTTTTTTTTACTGCCCTTCTCCAAATAATGCCTGCTAATTTGATAAAAACTTTCAGAATTCAGCAATCCTATCCCTATATTTTCTGGTTGATTCAAATTACATCCCGAATTTTATATTGTTTGCAAATCTGTCCCTGATTTTTTTGTGTGGCAAACTTGTCCCTGATTTTTCTGTTTGCTGTGAATCTGCCCCTGCATTTTCTGTTTGTTGCAAATTAACCACAGCATTTTCTTATTTCTGTAAACTAGTCCATAAAATATCACTAGCTAGTACAAGAGGAATTCATCAATCACACACGATCTAGTAAATAAATTGCGAGAGTTGCTCACATACGGCTGTCTTTGTTCAAAGCTATTGAGTCGAATCACCCATTCAGTTTATTCTATTTCCTTCATTACCATTTTTTACCCTTCAAATTTGTTTCCCGCCTCCTCTAACACCATTAGACATTCTTGTACCACCACTGGCACAGCCTCTCCTCCACCATCTTCTTTCCATTTTCATGTGGTTTTCCCTCAACAAGAGTGTTGGAATATAAATCCTTCAAGGAGAATGGAATAGAGAACCAATAGAAGTAGCAAACACCAGAAAATGGCTTGAACGTATAATTGCTGTTCTTAAACTAAATTTGCCTCCTCTAAGATTGACTTTGATACTTAAAAGTGCCCACGGCAAACGGTTTGTAGGATTTAATAAGCCTTAAAAGAAGATAAACACTAGGCACTTGTATTTTTTCCTTAGGACATTAACACTTGAATGAATGAATGAGTCCATATTTGACACACATTATTTCAAAATATATTCTTTCAAAACTCATTTTCAACTACACATTTTTCAATAAAATAATATTTTTTATCACATCAATAACTTTTTCTTACTTTTGAACCACATATTTTTCATCATATCACTATTTAAAATACATTCTTTTCTCAATAATATCCATAAAAAACACCCTAAATAAATACGTATAAAAAACTTTGTAAAGGATTCTTTTTATATGGAATGATCTCATGATCTCATGAATCGATTGTGCTTTAGAATGGAATATATCTCCTATTTATCGATTATCATTTATATACCCCGAAAATATCTCAAAAGTGCATGAAAATATGAGTTTTTCATTAAAAGGCACCAAAAAGGGGGATTAGAATTTCAAACGCAACGGTTAAAAAAATGGCCTAGGAAATTGCCCAGCTCAAACTCGGGCTCTCACCCAGGCCAAAGTTTTGGCCTAGATTAAACCAAACCAAGGCCGGACGAATGCTTAGCCTTAAGCCCGGGCACTTATCTAGGCCAAAATTTCAATCCCTCCATTTTTTCTTCTCGTTTTTCTTTCAGCATTTTGGTAGTTGTTCGCCACACCCATATGGATTTATTATCATCCCAATATACTTATAATTATAAATTAAACAATAGATTACAACAATCCCTCTCTTGTTCAACTGCATAATGATACACATATTCAAAGTAGCAACACTTGTGTATGCGGATTAGATATCTTTCAATTTGAATCTAACCATAGTGTAATTCTTACAAAGTATCATCGAAATTAAAGGTAGGATGATAATCTTGAATCAGTTATTTCTTGTAATAATACCGGTGAAAACATATACACACAAATATCACATGTTCATATGTTCCTCAAACTCGTTTAACGGTAATATGACATTGTCTCATCTTATTCATTGAACTTTTAAGAAAGAAATTCCAACTCTCTATTGAGGAGCACCACCTCGAAGTTCATCTAAATGAAAGTTTTTTAGTATCTTTGTTATTTTTAAGATACTTGTATTTAATACTGAACTTTATTAAGATTTTTAAAGCTCAACCCTTCTTTTAAGTAATAACCAGCATTATATAATTAGGATATGATTTTGGTGGAGATTATAATGCTAAAACTATCCACTTATATAATAACTTGTTATTACCCTTTGAATCCATTGATTATTGTTTTAGCAATGAAAGGTGAGATTGACATCATTGGTGGATCTTTTAATTTAAGAGCACCACATTCTACTCAAAGTAGATGTTACTAAATCTCTATTAAGAGGTTTAGTTATAAGATCCGCTAGATTCTCAATTGACTTTAACTTAATTTAGAGAAATTATTCCACTACAGATTAATTTCCTTACGTAGTCATATCTTAAACTCATATGTTTAGACTTTCCAAGTATACCTCATTGTATAATTTTGTTAATATAGCTTGACTATCACACATGAGATATCGAAGATATATTCTTCTGTTCCAAATGTATCTCATATAGTAGATCCTTAAGTTATTCAGTTTCTTTCCCGGTATCTGATAATGTCACAAATTTAGATTCCATGTATGAATGTGTTATGTTTGTTTCTTAGTTTTCCAAGGAACTGCGCCTCCTTCAAGAATAAACACTCAACCCGAAATAGATTTTTGGTTTTCTTTAAATAACCAAAACTCTCCCAATGACCTTCCAATGTTTCTCTCCCAATGACCTTCCAATGTTTCTTACTCGGGTTATTAGTAAAACTATTAAGTTTACATATCGTAAATGCTATATCCGATCTTGTGCATTAAACTGCATATATAATACTTTGTATAGCACTTGCACACTCCAATTGAGCGATTGTTCTTCCATCATTCTTTATCAGTTTAGAACTTGGATCAAGAGGGGTACTATTATGTTAAAGTATTTGAACTTATTTGTCACACTTTCAATATAATGTGATTGACTCAAATAGTAACCCCTACTATTCTTAGTAGCTTTGATACCCAATATGACATCCACTTGTCCAAAATTTTTCATTTTGAATATGAAAAATAGAAATCTCTTCGTTTCCATCCATGTGATTACTTAAAATCAATATGTCACCAACATACAAGTAAATGAATATAACATATTTATTACATACTTTCGAATATAAACACTTATCTACAATATGATGTATAAACCCAAATGAAATAATTGCTAAGTCAAACTTTTCATGACATTTTTTTAGGTGCTTGTTTTAAGCTATATAATGATTTTACTAATTTACACACTTTATATTCATTTTCGGGTAGAACAAACCTTGTTTCATATAAACCTCTTTATCGAGATCCCCATTTAAAAATGTCGTCTTAATATCTATTTGATGAACATGCAAGTCATGTATAGATGCTAATACGAATAATATCTTAATTGATGTATTCTAGCTATCGATACATATGTATCAAAATAATCAATTCCTTCCATTTGTCGATAACCTTTAACTACTAATCTAATTTTAAATGTATTAAGAAAACCATCTATATTATATTTTTTCTTAAACACCCATTTACAACTAACATGTTTAGAACTAGGTGGTAAATCTACAAGTTCCCATGTATTATTTGACATAACTAAATCTATTCCATCTTTAATTGCATCTTTCCAAAAGATACTATCACGAGAAGCAATAACTTTTCTATAGGTTTTAAGATCGGTTTTCACTTGTAAAACAAAAGGTATTATTTGTACATCATTCTTCTCATTTTCCTCTACTAAGTAAAGTGAAATAAGTTGAAAATCAATTTCATCTGGTTCTAAAGTTTTTTCTATCCTAATTATTTTACTTTTTCGAGGCTCACTAAATTCATTAACATTTTTAGAAAATGTTTTATCTTGTGTTTCACTAGATCTAAGAATCTCTATATGAATTTCCCTCAATTTATTAACCAAAGATAATGAATTCTCAAAAAACTTCACAGCATTTGATTTAATTATCACATTGGTCTCCAAGTTCAATAATCTATATGATTTGCTATTAATCTTACTACAATTCAATTATTTCAATAATATCTTATTTTTTATTTTTTAATATATAATAAATATTACAAAATTCTTATCATGTATGAATTTCATGTTATTAATTCACACTTAATTAATATTCAAATTAATTTATACGCAATGAATCTTGATCTACATGAATATTGAGTTATTATGGATTAACAATTCAATTATTTCAATAATATCTTATTTTTTATTTTTTAATATATAATAAATATTACAAAATTCTTATCATGTATGAATTTCATGTTATTAATTCTCAATTAATTAACATTCACATTAATCTAGACTCAATGAATTTTGACCGGTGAATCTTGATCTACATAAATCTAGAATTATTATAGATGGAATTATTTCTATTCACGTATCTGGGAATTTTAATGAGTGTTTAAATTCATGTATTATCAATCAATTCTTATTTACCAAATGTAGTATAAAAATGCCGTTCATTTTACATTTTACAGTATTTCATCATCATAAAAAATTTAAATTATAGAAGTCGAGTTTTGAGAATATAATTTACGTCTCTTAAATTTATATCCTAAATTTTATTTTCTTTAATTCATATAAAAATCATCAAATCCTCCCAAGAAATTGGTATTAAATAATATCTTATTGTTTACGAAATGAAGTAAAAATACTAGAGAAGCATTTTCCCCCTCTGTCACTTTTAATTATTTTTATTTTCTTGATCAGATGCTTCATGTTTATATTTCATTAAATAAACATTAGTATACCTAGAATAATCATCTATAAATGTAATAACATATCTATTTTCACCTCTAGTAACATGCCATTAAATTCACATGTGTCCGAATGAATAAGTTCTAAATTTTGAGAAGTCATATTCTCACTTTGATAATGTTTCTTAACCATTTTAGATTCCACACATGTTTTACATTTATGAGTATCATTCACATTGTATGAAATCATATGTCATTTAAGCATTAATTTCATTGTACTAGCGCCTATATGACCTAGTCTAGCATATTATAAAGTAAATGAATCAATCGAGTAAGTAAAATTGATTTTATTATTATTAATATTGTCAACAATACATAGTTTAACCATTCATTCAAAAGAATAATCTTTTCCAAGGATAGTACAAGTTTTTCGCATTCATAAACACTTTTGATGCCCAATTTTTCTAAGAGATTTTCAGTCACTAAGTTCCTATTCATTTCAAAAACATGCAGTACATTTGTTAAAGTAATGATTTTTCCAAAAATGAAGATAATATCAACATTTCTTTTCCCTGTCACTTTGGAACGGCCTTCATTACCCATTTATATCTCTTGCTCTTCATTTGATTCATGATAAATCTTGAAGAGTGACTTATCATATGATACATGAATAGTTGCACATGTATCATACCACCAACCGTGGACTTTGTCCTTGATAGCATTGATTTTACTCACGGTAGACACAATGCTATTTTCATCAATGGAGTTAAATTTTCCCTCTTTATTGTTTTATTTCGATGTCGACATTCTTTTGCAAAATGTCCAAGTTTTCTACATACAAAAAAAAAAAAAAAATCTCCCTTGAGCTTGTTTTTAAACTTGTTAAAGTTTTTAGAAGGTTTCCTCTTGCTTAATTTGTTGGACAACTTGATTTTTTCAATGGCGTTGACTTTTGATGTGCCTTCATAAGAGTTTTCACGTATTCCTTGTCCTCAATTCGGAGAAATTTCTGAACTTATTCTGAAGATTAATCTTCAAAACTATGAAGACTCTTCTTTCGGTATGTTTCCTAGTCCCAAAAGTTTAACAATAATTGCTCCCACTTGAAAAAGTTCCGAAAGTTCAGTCTCGAATGCTTTTAGTTTGTTGACTAGCACTTACAATTCACGCACTTGAGGAAGAAATGAAATGTTTTCAAGAATCTTAAAATTGAAATACCTTGATATCAAGAATTTATTTTTACCTTCTTCTTCAACATTGTATTTGTTCTCTAACACATCCCAAAATATCTTTTCCCAAGGATGTGTTTGTGTATAAATCATACAATTGGTCGGATATTGCGTTGAGTATGTGATTGCAGAAAATTAATTCATCTTCTTGACTCTTTTGCCTCACAACTTTCACGACATTGGCTCCATTTGTTGGTTCTGATACTGGTGTCAATTATGGATTAAGGATGTAAAAGATCTTCAACATCGTGAGAAGGAATTTCAACTTGTCTTGCCATTAAGTGAAATTTATTCCATCAAATTGATCCAAACAAACAAGATCTTGATTCATAAGTTTGTGGTAGCCATGGTAGTCTCGTTCTCCATAACGTAAAATTTAGTTTGAAATTGTTGGAATATAAATCCTTCAAAGAGAATGGAGAAGAAAACAAATAAAAGTATAAAATACCGGAAAATGGCTTGAATGCATAATCGATGTTCTCAAACTAAATTTGCCTCCTCTAGGATTGATTTTGATACGTAAAAAGGACTCACGGCAAACGGTTTGTAGAATTCAACAAGCCTTAAAAGAAGTTAAACACTAAGCAGTTGTGTTTTCACCTTAGAACATGAAGAACACTTGAATGAATGAATATGTATAGAAAACTTTGCAAAAGATTATTTCTATATGGAATAATCTCATGAATTGATGAATTGATTGTGTTTTAGAATGAAATCTATCTCCTATTTATAGATTATCATTGATACACCACGAAAATATCTCAAAAGATTATGAAAGGATGGGTTTTTCATAAAAATGCACAAAAAATTAAAAAACCAGAATTTCAAACTTAACGGTTAAAAAAATAGCCTGCACAATTGTCTAATACAAACCGGGTTCTCATCCAGGCCGGGACGAGTTCCCAGCCGCCTAGGCACTTGTCCAGGCCAAAATTTCAGTCCCTCCATTTTTTCTTCTCGTTTTGCTTTCCATGTTTACGTACTTGCTCGACACACTCATATGTATATTTTACCATTTCAATAAATTTATCATTACTAGTTAGAGTTGAACATGTATTGCACGTTATTCTGAAATACTTTATAAGTGTTGTAAAATTAATATTCGATACAAATTTGTTGGTAGATTTGATGAGTTTCAAACGAATTATAAAATAAAATAAAATTTAGGATATAAATTTAAGAGAAGAAAATTGTCTTCTTAAAACTTAGCTTTTATGATTCAAATTTTTTGTGATGATGAAATACTATAAATTAACAACATTTTTATACTACATTTGGTACATAAGAATTAATTGCTAATATATAAATTTAAACACCCATTAACATTCCTAAATACATGAATGGAAATAAATTCATTTTAACGACTTTAGATTCATCAAGTTTCATTGAGTCTGGATTAATGTGAATGCTAATTAATTGAAAATTTATAACACAAAATTCATGTATGACAATAATTTTATAATCTTTATTACATATTGAAAAACGAAAAGTAAAGTATTATGAAAATAATTACATTATAGTAAGGTCAAAATCGTTCAAAAAAATAATTCTCACTCAATGTTATATTCAATGTATTATAATTTATCAATCACATCAGTTGTAATTGGAAGTGATATACGCATGGTGTCACCAATCACCATAAATTTGAGTCGTATGAAGTTGTTGCCAGCCATTACCAAGTTTCACTAATATTTATAATATTTATCAATTTTGTACTTCAATATTCATCAACTTTTATAGGGCTTATTTTCATATACTAGCCTAACCCTGTATTTTATTATGTTAAGCACTATTATTCGTTTACTACATTTATTTTATATTTATACCTTTGTTTATAAATTTATCTCTATAAAATTCTGAGGTTGATTATGTAAAATTCTTGTCTTCGTTATTCAGGTTAGATTATTGTGAAATGCAACTGAACAAAAAGATGCAAAGCCAAAATTAAAGTTTTTAGGCAGTCGACAGAGTCGTCTATTTCAAATAATAATTATTGATTTGAAGATTAGGCATGTTGTTGCAATTTCTGGGAATCAATCAATTTCACATTATGTAAAAGAAATGAAAACTTCACAATGTTAAACTCTTTTCTTGATGTAGGCAGAAAGCCAGTAAATAAAGCATATAATTAAGCTACCTAATCTAAAGTTGGAGGGTTATAAACACAATGTATTTATTTATATATTTTTAATTGTTCTTCCTCTTGTGCACATAGGCGATGAAACTTGAACACGAGATCAACATATATATTAGATGGGGCTGTTTTTCTAGATAGAGACGAAAAAGAGAGACGTGAATTCATATGCAATTTGTAATCCTCCTTTTATTCGTTGTAGAAAAGCACAAGTAAATGTAACTTTAACATTGAGCGTAAATCGATTTGAATCTCGCATTGATATTTTTCTATCAAAAAAGAGCGGTGACAATACCAATAATTAAGTTGACTTTTATGTTCATTGAGGCATACGGTATGATGGGGGTTGGGTGGGTGGGGGGTCCAAATCTTGAATCTTACAATATCTGCTAGATATATTATATAAGCAAAAGAATGTAATTCTTGTTTCTAGAAACCTAGGAATGATGAAACAAATAAATATATCAATTTCTAGTAAGAGTGACAAATTAAATGAATAAAAAGTATAAAATAGTCGAATAAAAAACAAATGTTTATTTAAGTATGCATTTATGTTTGTTGACGAACATGGAGGGAGTTTTAGACATTTTGTGTATAATTTTGTCATAGGATTGTATGAAAAAGATAAACATGATACTCAATAATATTTGTGTTTTGTTTCGAATGAACCGTGTGTAATTATGTTAAATTTCAAAATAAATTAATAATAAAATTAGATTGGATTAAACTTGACGATATGAAATCCGAGTGATAAAAGAAATTGGTGGTTATAACTTTATAATGATTAAGGAGAGTCCCCACCGAATAGATTGGAATGTGGGGGCACCATGGATGGTTGCATTTNTAGATTGGATTAAACTTGACGATATGAAATCCGAGTGATAAAAGAAATTGGTGGTTATAACTTTATAATGATTAAGGAGAGTCCCCACCGAATAGATTGGAATGTGGGGGCACCATGGATGGTTGCATTTCTTGGTTGATTTTTAAGACAAGTAATTCGATATGTCTTGAAATCCCATAATAAAATTTACAAAAGAAAAGGATGAATTTTGGAGGTGGAAATAAGACCATCCAACTACCCTGATCCTAAGTATATAAAAGTCTACTCATCGAGCCTCTAAGTACGGGTTGTATGAGATAGGGGTCTATGGGTGCCATATTATTTGAAAACAACTTTCTGGGTAGGAATGTCAACGACTCAACATAGCGAGAGTACGAATGCATTCTTCGATGGGTATGTGCATTCTAAGATATTGTTGAAGCAGCTCGTAGAACAATACGAACGAGTATTGAGAAATAAGATTGAGAATGAGTTCCAAGCAGGTTTGAAGTCTTATTCGCAGATAGTGCTGTGTGCAACAAAGTATGAAATGGATAAGCAATTTCAAGCAATTTATACCATATCCAAGTTTCGGGAATTTCCAGATGAGATTACTGGGAAGGTCTATTGTGATGTCATATCTGCATCGGATGGATGTTCAGGGACGATGCACGAGGTCGAGGAAGATGTCATTGACGAAGAAAAGATGAGCAAGAAAAAAATTTCAGTGGTGTTTCATACGGAGGGGTGCGATATTATTTGCAGTTGTCATCTCTTTGAGTTTCGGAGAATTCTGTGCAGACATGCCATATCAGTGTTGATGCGTAACGGCGTCACATCACTACCGGATAGGTACATATTGAGGAGATGGATGAGAGATGTTTGTAGAGCCCACATGAGGGTTGCAGTGAAATATGATGGTTTGGTTACCACTCCTAGGCAGTTGAGGTATGACAGAATGTGTGAAGAATTTGCTACGTTGGCAAACATTGCCGCATATGATGAGGAGCGATGCCGTGCAATAGTAGATTGGATTCGGTTACAATCTAAAGAGCTAATGTCTACGAAGTTGATATGTGAGAGTAATAGCATTTCCCTGCCGAGTTTGCATTTAGAATCCCAATCTAGAGCATCACATGAAACGGGTGTAGGAAGTATACATGATCCTAAATGTTCGAAAAGGAAGGGCATGCCAAAGAAATTTCGTAACAAAAGCCCATTGGAGTTACATTCTAAGAAATCGAAGGTATTATGCTCTTGTTTTTTGTTGCCTTCATTTATCCGAATAAATACAAAATATAAAATATTATAACATCGTGCAGACGACATCAAGTTTAATCAAAGGACATAGTCAGAGATCAAGAAAAAGCAATCTTAGACAAGATACACATGTCGTTCTGACACCCAACAAACGGTATATTCCATAACCACACCCTTGCCATATTCACAACTTACATTGGTAAGTAAATTTTTTTGTTACATTCAAAGGCTACAATTGTTAATAACATTTTCATTTCACATAGGATGACTTGGAAAGTAATACAGTTACACAACCCTTGACACCATCAAATTACATTGCTCCGTCTACGTCAAATGTTTTCCCCACGTCATTGAAATTTTAATTTTCTACAGTACGTAGTGCAATGCCATCTTGGTGTTCTCCATCTTAGGTTCCATTCCAACCACTGATATCACCCCCTTAAAGTGTCATACCAAGTTGGATGTCAAGTGCCACTCATTCCATTCCTCGGGCTACTATTGTTGCGGGTCCTTCTACTCACGTTCATACTCCAAGTTCTGGAATGACTTATCAAGCAGCTGGTATTGGAATGGACTGTCAACTAGTAGTTCTTCAATAAGACCATTATTCTCTCCTATTAATGAACATCAATAAGTAGGTGTATCCAGTAGTGCAAACACATAATGTTAGTATGGATTTCCAATTAGAAGTTGTGTTTATTTCAGATTGTAATGAATGATTGATAAGGCTACTATTAAATGCCATTATCTTAAATTTACATAGTTGTTCTGTCTTTCTTATTTTTCTTCTTCTTGAATGTCATGATTATTTCTTCTTAAATGACTACTGCTTTTGTCCAGACACCCAAATCAGCTATCTACATTGTGAAATGAATATTTATGCGTTTACAATATACTAAAACTTGTTTATCTCCTAAATTACAATAACAATAGTCACTCTCGGATTCTAAAAAATCAGAGCTAACACAAGAGAATCTCATGTAATCGGATTATGCAGTTTCACCAAAAAGTTAAAGATGTAAGTCAAATACCAAGTTTAATTGAAGGAAAGAAAATCAGATAGCAATGTTAATATTTCTACATGGGATTCCATTGCAACAAACAATTGCATTACTACAAAGACTTCAGTTTCAAGCTAATCCATTAACATTAACATGTCCAAACGATTACAAATACAAACCTTTCAATATCCCAATACATCGACTTTTAGATAAAATCATCCGAAACTCCTTTCCCCTTACGCATCTTTACAAATCATCGACTGTCACACATCCGTTTGTAATGCCACTAGATTCACCGTCATCGTGCAATGGACATTTTTCGTCAGGATCATTTTTACACCATTTGAAGTATCTGCAGTCGTGGGTGCAACAATGAAACAATAGCCCTTTATGTTCATTATTCTTTTTCACCTGTATTCATTTGACGAAACCCGCACCACAATTTGGGCATCTTATCTTTTTTGGGCATTTCGGCAGCATATGTCCTGCCTATCTACAACAATGACAAATTCCACTATTCTTCCCTGTCATCGAAGTAATCTAGTTCTGCCACATCAATATAACGCATTCATTATTACTAATTAACATAGAATGCTCAATTTGTATGCATAAAATCCATTTTCCCTGTAATTTACGTTTTCTCTATAATTTTCAAAAAGAAGGCGTTCTATCATTCCAATGAGTTTAGAGGTTGAGATTGTAGCTTAGTCTTTTCAAAAACCTAATCGTCAGCTTTATCCCCGCAACCAACAAATTTAGTTACATCGACAAAGAATAAAAAAAAAGGGAAATCTCAATTTCATTAGGAATTAGCTTACCCAACACGAATTAGTTGGTTGGTCGTCTCTTACCGACGGAGAGGTAGAACACCGGTGGTTCTAGTTATGCGAAAGTCGGTGGCTCCCAAAAATTAACGCAGTTGGAGGGGTTTTCTTCTAATCTGAGAAACTGGGTGGAGAGCTATTGCTGATGTGCTGAAGTGGTTGTGGCCAGAGGTATGATTGGTGGTGTTGGGAAAATTATTGGGAGTCGTTTTGGTTTCTTCTTCTCAGTGAATAGGTGATGAGTTGGCGGAGAGTTGTTGCTGATTTGGGGATTTTGGTTTAGATTTGGAGATTTGGGGGTTCAACACAAGATGGGCCGGGTTAAGTGGTTCATTTTTTAACTAGAGTAAAGCCTCTTGTACACCAAATTTGACAACTTGGTGTACATCTCCCTCACAAGAGGGGGGCCAACTTTCAAAAAAAAGCGGGCTCCCTATTAAAAATGTACACCAAGTTTGATACTGTTAACAATTTACACTGCCACATCAGCAAATTTAAAAAATTGTGAAGAAGGCTGTGAAACTGGACTGTACAAGAAGCTTTATCCAAATAAAAAACTCTTGGGATAGTTGGTGCATCCAATTAGACAATGATAAATTGTTGTTTTACAAGGAGAAATCCGATACTTTTTACGTTGTCAATCTGCATCATTAGGACACACATTTGTGCGTAAGATTTGACTTATTAATTAATATCACTTATTTGTCACATAAATTAGTGTTTAATGCCAATATTGTTAAATAGCATTATTAATAAAAAATTCGAATGTAACAAAAAATAATGTTATCTACTACCACTGAATTAGATAATGATATATCATTGTTTTACGAAGAGAAATCCAAGAACTTCTCATCTTGTCAACTCCCGTCATTAGAATAAATACAACATATACCCCTTCATAACATTTAACCTACCAATTAATATCATGTAATTGTCACTTAAATGAGCGTTTAATGCTAAGAATGCTACATAGCATTACTCATAAAAAAGCTCACGGGACAAATAATAATGTTATTTATCATCATTGGTTTAAGCAACAGTTATGTTATAGTGGTGCTTATCTATCACTAAGAATGATAAATAGCATTACTCCAAAACAAATAAAATAATGCTAATAACATATTTGTTTAGTCGTTGATCTT
>CAIGRN010150540.1:0-11931 GCA_903798345.1 Fraxinus anomala
TATTTTGATTTTCAACTTGGTAGGCATGTTTTCACAAGGATCGCATAACATTTTAACGAAGATATAGACCTTTTGTCTTAATTCAAAAGACATCGTGCAATTATAATTTAAAGTTGAGGATCAACTTGTTATTTCTTGTCTTTAAAAAAAATTGGTGACCTATTTGCTATCTGAACAATAGGTTAACACACTCGTACTATATATTTCCTATACAATAAGAATTCACAACTTAAAAACTCGAATAACTGCTTCAAATGTAATATCACGAAGTTTTAAATAGTACCTAACATGTTACTAAATCATTTTCATGAACATCTGGCTAAAAAGGTTTTCTAAACTCGTGAACATGATCAGAGCAGAGGACAAAATGTTTTTTTTTCTTCTTCTTCTTTTTATAGTGAATTATTTCCCTTTTTTTTACTGTCCCTTGCCTTTTATCCTTTACTAAATGGGAGAGTTGTCATTCATGTGAAAAGAACAAAACTTCGCGTGCAATGGAGGTATTCACACGACATTCCTTTTTGTCGGGCACACTGCACATACGACAAAGGTAATCAAATGAAACGAGAGACCCACACTTTTGTTTATCAGCCAATCTAGAGTGTATATTTTTCTCGAACTGCACAAACCCTTTATTGCATGTGACTCGATGGTTTTATTAGTTGGGCCCTTTTGGCTCAATGCATTTGTAATCACTCGATTATCGGGTTCGTAAGAGTTCCCCTATACTTTAAATTAGAGTCGACCTACTACATGTCAAGCATTCGGAAAGAAGTGTAATGAACGAAAGTTGATGTATATCAACGTAAACACCAAATGGTGAAGGAAATGGATGTTGAGTTAGGTTGGGATTGTGTGAAGAGAGAGCAGACAGAAGAATGACAGGACGTGTGCTTGTCTGTGTGTGTTTGATTGATGAAGAAGTGCTCTAAGCAGACGGGGAAGGGTACTCGCCCCGTTAGGTTGGGAGTCAGCGACAATCAAATGGACAATTCTAGATGAGTAGCTGGAGGCGGGGTGAAGATCCTTCGCCTAGCAAAAGGGGATGTCGTATGGACTCGGATCTTCATTCCAATAAAGCAAACCAAAACACGAGAACGCCACAGAAGTGATACTTGAAGAGCTGAATTCAACACATCTCAAAAGTGAATTCCAACTGGAATTGAAACTGACGAGATATCAAACTATGTGCATGTTTGGCAAACCATAATTTCCTTTAAGTTGGTCAAACATACATTTTATTCACACATTTCATAGAATCCACAATTTGCTATCCACTTCCACACATTTCTGTAAGACTCACAGCTTGGAAGCACTACCAAACATCTCAAGGTTAAAAATCTAACTGAAGTCTCAGATATGTCAAATCTAGGCAATGCACAGGCCAGAAATTTTTAATCAAGCAAAAAACAAACTACGCCTCTTACAATTATCATGGTTCAGTTTCCGCGAACAGAAAATGGTGAATTCCAGTCACCTGGAACTTGGTACAGCTCTAAACAATGAAACTGCAAGTTCACATTCTATTTTCACAATTTAGGATGATAGAATTACAGAAAAGAGAGTAGTAGGCAATGGAAGTTTCTTAACATTTCCATTCTTTTCCCACCTTGTGAACAATGAAAATACCCGGAGTCCACGAGCAAGAAGTTGAAAGCAAAGGCAAAAGTGATAAACTCACCATCTCGCCTGACGTAGGAGAAACTATAGATAATCACGGGAGATTGATCTGATGAATCCTCTGGTCCCACAGTTCCCCATGAGCTTACAAGGAATTAACATTCCAGCAGACAAGTACCTTTTAAATAAGAATAAATCACGATGTGTATTCAAATGGCTGGGGCGGTTGGGGCTCCTCATCAACAGCCATTGCTGAGGCTGAGCCCTGTTGTCCAGTAACTGATCCACCAACATTCGATGCTGCTGCTGCTGATGACGGTGTATCAGTGAGAGACAACACTTCAGGTTCATTTGGACATAGATCTTTTAAAAGCACAAATCCTGAGGGTGCTGACTTCACTGGCACATATCTGCTTTCTTCCAGGAATTTGATGATTTTTTCTTGAGCAGGAACCACTCTGGCAGGGTTGGTCAATAATTCAAAAGATGGCTCTGGCTCTGCCTTCTTGTCTGAAGGATTATCAATCTGGTAATAGCAAACATTGCAAATCAGTTTGGTTGATAGCTATATTGACTAGAGGATCCAACTAAACTAGATTGTTCACAGCGACAGCATGCCAATATGCCATATTAATTTTAATCTACCTCTCCCTCTTCTAACATGTTCTACTCATACCACATCTTCTGGTGAATATGAGCTCCTTTAGGTCTGCAAGACATGCACCATCTAATAAGTTATCTTTCCCTTATCCTCCCTCAGTGCCACTCCTCATGTAGTTGAATATTCTCATTTCTTCTCTTATCCATTCTATTATTGCCACACGACTATCTTAACCACCTAATTTTAGCTAGGTTATCTTGAGGACGTTGTACTTCAATAACCCAACATTTGTCGTACCATAAAGCACACGTCTAATAATTATTTTATGGATTGACCTTATCAGCCTAATGGAAATCTTCTAATCACATAAAATTCATGCAGCACATCACCCTCCATGCATCATATCCTCTTAAGGTACTTCCATATTAATAATCAAATCAGAATACCTAAGACTATCACTCTTCGAAACAACAAGATCCTCTATATTGACTCCACTATCATCCTTGTGCATACTAATTACGAACTCCATCTTAGTTCAACTTAAGCCTAATAATTTAGATTCTAAAGTCTGAAGTTCTAATAGGAAATTTAACCTTCTCGGCTTTCCTAGCCCTTGTTTGGGCTCCATTTTAATGAGGTTTTAGGGAAAAAATGCATTTTGGAATAGTGATTTTTTGGAGAATATGTGGTTAAAAAAGAAGATAAAGTTTTAGGTTTATGTGTGATATTATTTTATTAAAGAACGTGTAGTTGAAAAGAAGAAAGAGAAAAAAGAGAGAAATTTTAATGGAGCTCAAACAGGGACCTAGTTTCATGTACTCAAAACTATATCATTGACATACAACACACAAAGGGATACCATCTTGATGTGTTTACCATCGCTCAAGCAAATAGGGGTAGCTTTATTTACCAAATATAGCAATGAATTTCATATTGACAATCACTGTCCTTACATTTTCCAAAGGACGAGATTAAAGATGTTGCGAAAACCCACCAACCCAGTGCAGGAAGGGGAGTGCAGCTTATGCATCTTGTAAACCAAATACAGAACACCCATAACACGCATAAAAAGGAAATGATAAGCAAAAGAATCGAGGATATAGATCATTAAAGCACAATTAGGTCAAACCTGCATGGAATCCGCATCCTTATCACTTGATTTACCCTTGCCAGAATCTCCAGATGGCTTTTCTGCATTGGCCTTTTCTGCCTCTTTCTTACTAGCCCTGGCCTTGGCTCTTGCTGATGTTGATAAAACAGCTGTAGGAAGCTTCACAGATGAAGTGGTGGTGGGTACAGTAGTTGGCTTGGGATACTCGAACAGTGATGGTTTTGCATGCGATAGGAACTCAAATCTTGGCACTTTAAGGTCATAGTTCAGACCAATAAAAGCAGTGGGTGAAAATGCCAAGCTAATAAAATATATGAGTGGGTACCAGTACCAAAACTGGCTGAACACAGCAAGACCAACAACAGCAATAATTTTGTCATGTTTTGTCTTGGACAGTAGCTTTATGGTCACATTCCTTCCACCAGCATCAAGAATGCCAGAAGCTAAAATAGCACCCATCTTGCTCATGGTGTCTTCATGCTTATCAAGAATAATTTTTTCCAATTGTTTCCTAAAGAAAGAAAACAAGATAAGATGAAAAAAGAATAAATACTAAGCAAGGTGAAAAATACGAATAAAGATACAATACCTGAATGCACCAACACGAGAATCACTGGCTTCACTAACTTGGACCATCACCATGGCCATTGCAATGAGAGCACCTTGACGAACAAAGTCAACGACATCTGATGTCAAAGGCTCTAGCAATGATATGGCCTCGCTGAGACCAGTACCTGCACATGAAATTCCAACTGCAAGTGCTGCACCATACCGAACATGTGGGTTGTAAGACTCGGATAACAGGGAAACGGTTCGAGGAGTCTGCATTTAGCAAATTCAAAATGTTTATCAGTACAAACAAAGATTAGAAGTAGCCTAGAAGTTATTGTATTGAAGAGTTATTGACAAGTTGTGAAACCAGCTCCTTCTAAGCAGACAGTTGAGACTTAAAAGGGTAGAAAGAACAGCAATAGCAACACTTCAAAAGAACATAAAAAAGAAAAGGCACCAACCTGTTCTGGATCAGAATACAAGACAAACCCAAGAGCCAGGACAGCAGTCCGCCTGACATCATCACTCACATCAGACACAGCAAAATGCAGCAATTGGCGAATGGCCTTATTGTTAGCAGTTCCCCTGTATGCCAACGCCAAAGCATACATGCCACCATAGCGCAATATAGGGTCTTGATCCCGTATCATTTGTTCAATCAGTGTATCTGCTTCTTCCTCTCTTCCATAGACTGTAAGTGCTATTCCCAATGCCAAACCCCTAAATCATGCAAATAAAACAGAGAAGAAGGATGAGTGAAATCATAGTCTCAGGCATGGACAATAGTTACATAGTCCCAGGCCTGGGCAATAGGAACCAACTATACCTGATAATCTTTTCATGTTGCGTCTCGTGTGCATAAGCAAGCATTTCACCAGCCTTCTCACTTGCAGTTCCAACCATCAGTAAACCCATACTAATTCCAGCAGCTTCACCAGCAACAGCACTGTCTGTGTAAAGCACATTTTTTATGTCATCAAAGACATCATTGTCGGCAGTACCTAAAGCCGCCAAACCAAGGCCTAGGCATGCCCCGTGCTGAATAACCTGCACCAAATAATTTTTCCAATAGTAAGCTAGCTGGTAAATGATGAAACACAAGGTGCACATAGGAAGGTATAATCAATGAAAGAAGGCAAATAATTACCTCAACATTGGTACTTCTTAGGCTATCTCGAAGAAATTGTTTAATGCCCTCCCCATGGTTCGCATGAATTAAACCCAAAGCATAAAGTGCACCACCTTCTGAGTATGGACTGCCACCACCACCTGCCCCACCCTGGGGCAAATAAGGTGCCATCAATGATCTTCCTTGCTGCAGATGGCCTCTGTGTATAACACCCAGTCCTGCTGTTGCACTGAACTTAGCCCAATTAGTTGCCCTGCTCAGCCAGTCCTATATTCATGCGCACAATAGAGTTAGGAATATTAGAATATTAATCAACAATACATGAAATAAAATAATTCGATACAAAGTGGAAAACCGACTGACCAGATTCTCCCTGAGGAATGTATCCACAGTAGTTCCAGCATGCATAATTGCATTAGCATATATAGTTGCACTATGGCAGACACTGTTTCTCATCTCAACAGACTGTTTTATTGTCTTGAGCGTAAGGAGATCTGATCTGCATTCAAATCAGCAAACAAAAGTTCAACAGATTTTAATCACTAACTTTTACGGAGATGCTGAAGAACTTGCTAGAATCCATCAATGCTAAACAACAAATTGAGAGAATTGTCTCACTTGTTATGACTGAATAAGAATTGCAGAGCCAACTGAATTGAAGTCTCTCCTGACAAAATTCCTCTGATTTTTGTTAACCTCTCGGCATAAATTACTTCATTTGGATCAGCATGTGATGCACTCTTATCTACTTGAGTTCCATCCGTCATTTGAGCATCTTCTGATGAGGTGGCATTTCCATCTCGCACAGAATCTGGTTCTGAAGAACCTGACTGCACAGGCCCTGAAGATTGTAATTTGGGACTCGACAGCCTATCTCTCACAGTCAAAAGGAAAGCTTGGTGCTCATTCTCCACAAGATCAAACGCTATCTGAAATGCAAGCAGAGCATCTTCCTTATTATCTGATCGCAGCAACGTTTCCAATACGCCTGCAACACCATCCGGTTCATCCAGAAACATGAGGCGTTGACAAATGTTTAAATAATCTGGAGAAGGCAATTGCTGGTATACTTTGACAAGAAGACGAAGCACCTGTATGCGAAGCATAAAATCAGCATTTGATGTATTCAAAAACAACCTAGTTTGTTATAAAATTCATAGTCCAAAATTCCTCAAGCATTTTCCACATTAAGCATCAACTAAAAAGAACTATAAATTCAAAATACAGCAATAAGCAATGGTATATATGCACATATCTTGTCTTTTAAGTATATGCAATTCCTTAAATCTTTTCTCCATCAAGCAACACGTAAAAAAATCGAAAGACCCATCATAAAGCAACGAAACAAGGGTACAAGCACGTATAATGGTGCTTGTGCATATATGTACACCAAAAAAAAGTCTTTATGTTTCCATTTCGATTGGTAAATCATCATGATAACCTGTCAAGAAATCTCGATTTTGTTGGACAAACAAAGCCCATTGCACTAACTATTTTGAAACATTTCTCCTCACATAGCTCAAGTTCCTGGTAGAGCTAGTGCTAGCAGCCAGAAAAATAACCTGTCAAGCTGTTAAAAGTGTTCCGTGGGTGTACGAAAAGTATAACAATAAATTCTTCAGTCATGCTCATTTAACTGCTCCAATTTATCCATTTGTCACACCTTGTATTTCCATGATCGAACAGAGAAGTAAAAATCACAGCATTGATTTTTGTGCATATTGTATATTGCAGTTAATCACGTGCACATACAGTGCACACTTAAACATCAGTACCTATCCATTCTAGTATATATTACAGGTCCACAAGATATAGCAATCATCTTAAACAGCATTTGAATAAATGCCCAGCCAGTAAAAGAAGAATGGATTAGTTTCAATTTCCTTCAACTTTAATTTCTCTTATTCCTTGCACACACCTTCAAAGATCTTTTAGTGTCATTTCAAGAACAAAATGAAAAGGTTGAATCCAATATGATAGAAGATTGTGGAAATTATACTAAAAAATTATAATATCACTAGAAAAATATACTATAAAGGGGTAAGGCTAGACAAATGTGAATATGGTATTAACTATGAGAGATTACCTCGCGACGATATTCTCTTCGATTAACAAACAAATGAGAGATATCAATGCAATAATTAATGGTTGAATGAACATTATCACTCTTTATAATTGCTTCCTCGAGCTTATCCAGTCTTCGGCATTCAATGGCCATTCCAATAGCTTGTTGATATTTTCCATCTAATATACATCTGAAAAGAAAGGTAGGCCACCCAAATCAGAAGAAAAACATACAGGATACAGCTAATTTTGGTATCAATAAAACCACAAGTTCCCATACTTCTCAAGCATTCTCTCAACAATTGCCTCCAATCTAGGATCCACCACCGCAGATTGGTCATTCCCTTCAACAGCCTTAGTCTTGAAATTGGCATATTCATCAATTGCTTTAGCTGAGTGAAGCAAGACATAATAAATAACTATTAGCATGAAAGGAGCCAAGAAAGCATCTGGTAAGACTGTGTTCTCACTCTGTAATAAGTTATCGAGAAAGCATACTAAATTTTAATAACTTCCATATACTTCTCATGAAAGGTGTGAGCCAGAGACATTATTCTTTCTTGGAGTAATAAACATATTTACACAGTTCATCAGAAAAAAGCTGAATGAGGAATAAATTTATACCAAGTAGGGTATGAACGTAGTCCGAATCCTCTGAAACATCAAATAAAGGGCCAGCTCCAAGGGCATAGGACAAGGAGTCATTAAGTTCGCCCAGATAATAAAAAACCTGATGACACAAAAAGAGTGCTCTGTTAAAGACGAACAACAGATGCATACGACACAGAAAATACTTAATTCCAGGTTTTCATTAAAATTCTTGTTAGAATTCAGTTAGATAGGAAACAAAACTATAATTATATTTTCTGCATTACAATATTTCTTCAATTTTAATAGACTGTCTTCATGTTAATTCCAGTCCAGCATATGATTCTTGATGATATATAGTAGGACAAAACACCTAATATTTTTATAGCTATATTGCTTCAGGGCATAGCATTGAAGCTTGGACCCAATACTCACCGTTAAGTGCATGTTTATTAACTAGCCTACATTCATTCTCACTCCCTTCTGAAAGAAGATTTAGCCCCTGTTTGAGCCCCATTCTTTGTAAACTCATTTTTCTCAAACTCACTTTCAACCACATATTCTCCCAATAAAATAATTTTACACGTAAACTCAAAATTTTTACCAACTTCTTAACCACACTCAAAAAAAATTAAAAAAAGAATCATTGTTACAGAATCTATTTTCCAAAAAAAGGGACTCAAACAACCCCTTAGCTATGCTAGACTGCTAGTACAATTCGTTGAACAAGAAATCATTTTTAACCACAAAACCCAAAAAAATTCTTGCAACCCGATCAACTTCTAGTCATCTATCCCATTTTAATACCACTCAAAGTTGTTACACAAAGTGCCATACCCAGAAACAAGAACGGCAACTTAGAAAAATAACCCAAGTAAAACACCAGATTTTAGGCTCCATCATAGATGATTTGCAAATATATTACATTGTTCTAGTTTAATCTAGCATTTTCAAATGGAAATACAATATTCACATCTATGAATCTTCCCAAAAAATATATATAAAAATAAATAAAAATCACAATTGATACTCTATAACTTACAAGTTAGAGATGAAAATGTTTTTGTCTAAAAACATTAAGAGGATTGTGAAGTACAGATATTAAGATCTTTATGGAAACCCTTGTCTCAGGATCTAATTCTCTCAAGACAAGAACCCCTTTCAACGATATTTTTACAACTATTTGCTTAGGACGACTTCAAGTCTTCAACAAAATTATTTCATATTTATGATTCAATTTGTCTTTAACCAAACAGATTCATCAACTCCGTTGCAAAATATACATGCATAGAAACATATTTATAAGATGTTAAATCTCAAAACAGATATGTAGCAGTATTTCTCACACCCCCATTTAATGAAGTACATAACACTTGTATTTCGCTAAAAGGATCATAACTTCGGTAATAAGAAGCATGTGCATTATCTTAAAAAATTCCTACTTATGCATTATCATGAACTATAATATTCATACTTAAGTGAGTTACATTAACTTGCATGAGTAAGTAAATTCTTGGGATTCTGCAATCAGGAGGTACCCATGATTGACAAACTTAAGCATGCAGATGCTTCTCATATGGTCTTTACACCAAAAATATGGACACTTTCCAATTTCAAACTTAATCAAAAGTAGATATATAAAATTCCTCATAGACGATGCATATTGTTACCTTCGAAACAAGTAAAGCTGCCAGTTGTCTTTGGTCAAACTCTTCGTCTTCATATAAACTTTCTCTGCATACCCACAAAATAAAAGAGATGTACCCAAGCATTATTTCTAGGATACGTAGACACAAATGCAATTACTTGCATGAAACTTAAAAGACCTATGAGCAATACCGCTTCAAGAGTTCACTACAAATCTTTTATGGACATCGTCTAATAGTAAAATGTTTATAATCGAACTTTCTTTATATACATCTGAACCACTGGTTGCCATACTTTTATTTATTGAGGAATTGCAGAAGAATGGAATTGTCTCTCACGTCTTTCACAAGGTACCTAAGTCCTAACTAAGCTAAGTAATTTTATGATATCAACAGCAATTCAGGTCTCTCAAGTTGAAAAAACCCATGGTTTCAGAATTTCTACACAAACCAAGATCGAGGGAAAACTGTTTTCCAACATCACTCAAACAATTGACAAATCCTATTTTTGGCAGTAGACACACTTATAAGAGACCTAAGACACATAACTTTACTGTTTTCTACTTCTATATTTTCTCTTCTTGTTATCTTTATTGTTTTATTTTCTTTTTATCAATAAGGTAAGGAAACAAATTTGTAAATGGTTGATCAATTGTTTCATTCATTATAGACTCTTAATTCTAATCAAGGATTAGTGATCTTTTTCCTACTTCAAAACTTGCTACTCTAAGAATCTATTTCAGATTTCTAGTTGTAAAATAGACTATTAATTATATTGAAATAATATATTATGGATCTAAAAAAAAATTAAAGTTTGCAATGATAATCATTTTTATTCTTTCAATATTTTCAATTGTTTAATGGTTTATGTTGAGGCTAACACCTAAAATTGCATTAAGACGTGGTTTAGCCTATCTAAGCACAAATGATGCATACATCATAAGACTCAATTTGGGAAACTTCATCAAATTTTATGGCATGAAACCTAATAAATATTTCATCTGAGCTTAGCTATTTACGGATCTAGTTACTTTGAATCTTCCATAAAAGCTAAATTTGATATCGTTGTACGTCGTGAGACTAATTATCCCAATATTGAAACAACTAAACTTCCCTTTGGCCAAACCCATGTAACTCATTGCTCTTAAACCTTAATTAGATGTCAAGGCGAGACAATTTACCGTGAAATTAACAGGTGTTGTATAGTTCTATGTATTTTCATAAACTATAAAAGTCAGATACATTTGAAAGACCAAAAATAATATAAAACCAGATCATTAATTAAAACACAAAATTCACATTTGGATAATCAAATTATAGCAATAAATTTGCACAATAACATTTTATTATTTCACTTTTATAAGAAAAAATACATTAATACACAATAGAGAAACAATATTTCATATTTCAGATGACACTTACTCAAAGCATATTAGCTGAATAAACCACAGATTCAGTCAAATAAACCTATTAAGTTAAACCCCTCCAACTCCCAAACATTGTATTAAATCTTCGAGCCCTTTTCTATACCGAATTTCACAATTCTAATATCCTTGCTAAAGTTTCCCAAATATCATTCTTCAGAAGAACCCATTAAATTTCCACCATTATCCAACAATGTCGACATCAAAACTGATCAAAATATCACATCTGTCTTAAACACCACATCAATCCCAGCAAATAAAAATCCAACCCCAAAATCCTGATTCCACGCATCCGTTCAACCAAGCAATCCCTCAAAACATTAATTCATCTGATTCTCACATCAACTAAAAAACCAAGTTTAACACCCAAAAAAGATTTCTTTTTTTCATATTCTTATAAATTTTCCTACAAATTACAGTCTTTTACCAAAACACAAAAGCGAGAATTCCAAAATCCCAATATAAACAGTAAAAATAACATTCAAAATTCAAATCCCTACTGCCCCTACACACGTACGTATTAAGACTAAAGAGTGATGGAGTACATTATGGGCACGGAGGTGGAAATCTCGGGCCAGAAGTAATCAACAAAAGCGTTGAGATTCGAAAGCGCGTGTAACTTGAGAGCCGGGTGAGTCTCGTTCAGCATCGCCAATAAACCTCCCGCCGAGCTCACCATCGTCGCGGCTGCCACCATCTCAGCTTCAGAAATTATGTCTCCGTCAATTTGTGAAAAGGGTATATAAATTTAATCTCGGGCCAGAAGTAATCAACAAAAGCGTTGAGATTCGAAAGCGCGTGTAACTTGAGAGCCGGGTGAGTCTCGTTCAGCATCGCCAATAAACCTCCCGCCGAGCTCACCATCGTCGCGGCTGCCACCATCTCAGCTTCAGAAATTATGTCTCCGTCAATTTGTGAAAAGGGTATATAAATTTACAAAAGAAGGGGTTCGGATCTGAGGAAGGAAGAGAAAAGTGGAGTAGATAGATTTGTTGGGATGAACTGAAATAGGGATTTCTTGAGAGAGGGGGCAAAGTTTCCTCAAACGGAGAAGGGGTTAATTACTTTGAATCATTATCCAACTTTGAGTGGTTACAGAGATTACTTGAAATTGTATTTTAATGGCTTATGAACTTTGCTATGACTCTGTTTGAGCCAAGTTATATATATATTTTATTTTTTGTTCTACTCAGTTT
>CAIGRN010150543.1:0-13519 GCA_903798345.1 Fraxinus anomala
ATTTATGTGACCAAATCCGCAATGTTTATCGTAATTGCATGGATCATTCACTGCCACGAAATGGAGAAAAAACATTTTTATAATTGATCTCAAATTTATAATAAGTCACTTTTTAGAGTGTTGTTGCCTTGTCAGGATATTAATTTTTATTATTTAAATTTTTGTTCTTTATTTTTTTTTTATTGGACGGTTGTTGACTTACTGACTTGTTTTTAAATTGGATTGTTGCTGCTTTGTCAACTTATTATTGAATAATGTACATTTTGTCTTATCTTTTTATTATTGGATCCTTGCTTTCATGCTTCAAAAATTTGTAAGTCAATCTCGTAATCGTACACTTCATGCTGGATTGCAATTCCTATCGTTCAACACTTTATGAACGAGAACTTGTTGAGACAATAGATCTAAATTTTATTATAGATGAAAACTGTTTCAAATCATTAATGTAAACTACTTAAATAAATAATGTCCTATAACAATTTTTTTATATAAATTTATTACATTGACATTCTTAAGTCTGGACACCAAATTTCACAAAACAAATAATTAAAAATTAAATGTTCTCATTGAGACAGAGAGCACGATAAATAACTCGTTTAATTTCAAATAAAAACATATCATATTCATGTAACAAAATTTATCAAATAATCACTGCACTCTTCGTCTCGGTCGATTCACTCCTTCAAAATCCAATTCTTTTGTAATAAATTAATCCATCATTTTTCATCATCTAAAAAAAACTTCAAAAATGCTGTGAGATGCTGCCACCACTGCAGTGTTTGCCCGATCAGTGGAGAGCTTGCACCTCCATTCTTAATTAAGATTTTCTAGATGGTGAAAGATTCATTAACAGATGATGATTTCAAACCATTTTTTTTTTTTTTTTTTTGGGTTCCAAATACTGTAATTTTATTTGATATGGGTCTAGTTTGATGATAGAGTTCTTTAAAATCCATAAAAAACTTACATGCCTTAATATGGAGTTTTTTTTTTTTTTTTTTTATTTGCTATTATTTGAACCAACTATAACATAAATTTATGCATAGGTAACAATGTTAGTTATTGGATCTGATATAACTCACTTGTTTTGATTGTTAATTGTTTATATTCAGTTATATATATTAGTTAATGCATGTTTTGCTAATTTCAAGAAAATTACTTAAAAATAGATATATAATTTTTATGGACCAATGTTGAACTTATATTACTTATTTTGAAAGTAAAAATACTGTCAGAATAAGTGAAATAGCCAAAAATGGTACTAACCCAATGACTATATGCTCGGGCACGAATTTTGGTCTAATTAGGAGTAAGCCCAACTGACCTCCTCGAGGTTAGCTCCCCGGGCATGAAGGTTGTATGATTTTGCGTCTCCTCGAGTAAATATCTTGACTTTATCCTTAGTTATCAATGCTTGACCCGTTAGGACTCTACTTCCATAAGTTAAAGCTTATCCAACTTTGATAAAGTTGAGTCCTAGTAGATCTCATTTGTCTCGTCATGATAGAACTTTAACACCTTCTATGACTCCTAAAAGGATAAGATGTCAAGTAACTTAATCATTAGGAGTATGCTATCTACTTCTATAAATACAGGACCTCAAGTACATATTTACATACTTTAGTTCACATCCTTTCACATAAATTCCTTTCTCGCTAACTTAAGTATCGGAGAGGCGATGAGGACACACCTCGACGTCTTTCTTTCAGGTACTGAAAGATCTTGTTCTTGTTCATTCTCAATTATCAAGCTCCAAAATAACAAGTGCGGATTTTTGGTAACATCATTTGTAGGGAGCATTATCAAAACCATGGTTAATACACGTTCACAACACTTTTTGGCAAGCTCATCCGCTCCAAATCAGCCACCTCTTAAGGATCTACCAGCTCCTCATGAGGAATCATCAGAAATAACATTGCCCCAGCCAGGAGCTGACCACTAGAGCATACAAAGAGCTCCGCCAATAAGTTGCCACAATAACTCAATTGCAAGGTCAAAAGAATCGACATCCAGCGCGACACCCCAAGGTGGTTTTATAACTGATGCTCGAGCTCGAGTTCCCCCACCCTGTTTTTGATATTGGTGGTGTTGGAACCTCGAGCTTACCTCCTATGACCTCAGCCTCGAGATCAGTTACCATGGACTTAGGTGAACTCGCTAGAATTACGCAGGATGGGATTATGGCTAGTCTACTACATACTCCATTCACCTTGGAGATCCTGTCCTACCCTTTACTGGATGGATTTAAATACCCCCACATAAAGGAGTACTATAGAACTACTGACCCAATCAACTATCTCGATGTGTACACATATGTCATGAACTTGCAAATTGCACCGGACCAGGTTATGTGCAAAGCTTTTCCATAAACCCTAACAAATGCTACTAAGGACTAGTTGTCTACCCTAGATCCCAATTCTATTGCCTCATTCTCAGATTTGGCCAACAAGTTTTTTGCTTTCTTTGCAAGTAGTTTACGCATCAGAAAGACTGTTGCATCCCTCGTACAATTTCGCCAAGGGCAAAATGAATTTTAATGTGGTTTCATGACGCAGTTTAATGCAAAAAGGCTCCAGATAACCAATCTACACATTACATCCACCATTTCAACCCTCACGCATGCTATCAGATGTGATTTATTCAAAATGTCCTTGTTAAAAACCCCCCACCAAAGTACACCTTGAATAATCATCAACAATGGTTAAAAAGAAATGTGATCCATTTTCAGAGGGTATAAAGGAAGAACCCCAAATATCAATATGAATTAATTCAAAGCAATGAGAAGAACAAGATGTACTTTGAGAAAAAAGAAAGACACAATTATTTAGTGCATGGGCGTACATCACAAATAAAATATTTATTTGCAACAATAATTTGAGAATTTTTAACAATGAATTTAAAACAAGATCTAGAAGGATGACCAAGGAAAGAATGACATATGTCAAATTTATTAAAATGCTTGAAAGAAAAAAAAAAGAATTAAAATCTAAATCTGCATCTAGATAAAAAAAAGACCATTTCAAGCGCTACCCTGACCAATCTTCTTCTTCTTTGCTCGGTCCTGAAATATACATTCAGAGAATGAAAAAAATTCATCACAATTTGTTGACTTTGTTAATTGTGAGATAGATAATAAATTGAATTTAAATGACGGAATGTGAAATTTTTTTGTAAAAGTAAATGATGATGAATAATGAATAGTGTCTGTGTGTTACAAACACTTGAGAACCATTAGGCAAAAGCGTCGCCACCTTTCTGCTCTATTCTTCTTGGCATTAGTAGCGTGCCTGCGGTACCTGTGGAATCAATTGAACTGATACATTTTATGAACGGTTGAATATGAAGAAAAAAAAATGAAAGAGATGTACATACATGATTAGAAGCACCAGAATTGATAATCCAACTAGAGAATAGACAAGTAAGAGCTGTACCTGCCAAATGAATTGATAATCCACCCGATTCCTCTTTAGCTAGAAGTGCAAGAAGCTTATTGCGTTGTTCAAGTGTCAATTCACTAGCAAAAGTAGGGGAAGTAGATGGTGATGGGCCTAATTTTTTTACCGACTTATCTGGGAAGCCATGGATCTGGTAGTATGTGCCAAGATTATGACCATGCTTGTTACAATGTTAACAAAAAGGATGTTAGCGCTTTCTAGAAGGATGAAATGGTGGTTTAGACGCCTGAAGCGCTGTCGAATCAACGGAAGGAATTGTTCAAATATGAATCTCTTGTTTTTCTTCTTGACGTACTAAATTGTAGATAAGTTGAATTGAAGGAAATGGCTCCATCGACATAATTTGACTACGAATAGCTAAAAAATGATCATGGAGTCCGTGAAGAAACTCCATGGAATGATCTTGATTTTGTTAATCAACAATATTTTTAGCATTACCACATATACATGACAGAGATAATGGAACTAAGTTCGTCCCTATAGATCTAAATTCTGTGAAATATAATGAAACAGACATGCCTTTCTGCTTGAGGGCAGAAATTGATTGTTTCAATTGATAGATTTTAGGAGCATTTGATTGAGAAAAACGATCCTTTGGATCCATCAAAATTTGTGCTGCAGTTTCAGCGTACAAGATACTTGGATGGATTTTAGGTGAGAGAGAATTAAGAATCCAACTTTCAACCAAATCATTACAACGTTTCCAATCAGGAAGTTCATCTTTCTCATTTGGAATTGGGAGTGACCCATCAACAAAACCAAGTTTACTTTTTGCACGAAGTGCTATTGTTACTGCAAGACTCCATGATCCATAATTGTCTCCTATCAATAGAGGTGCTACAAGAATGGTAGAAGGACCATCTGAATGACGAATGGTATACGGGTCTGAATTGATAGATGGCAATGATGATGACATGATATTAGTGGCAAGGGTTTCATCTGACATTGCGAATGAACATGAGGCTGGAAAATGATATTGTTTACAACTCTGATGTCATGTGAACACAATTAACAAGAAAATGAGAAGAAGAAAATGCTTTTGTGAACTGTATGTGTATTTCATTCAATTGCCTTGTATTTATAGGCAAATTTACAAGATTCAGATATACACAAAGATGGAAAATTGATTAACTATAAAATCTAAACCATTAAAATTTATAAGATTTTATCTTCATCCAATATCTAGATTGCTCCAAATACATTGAAGTTCCTACAAAGTGGCAATCCAAGTAAAACATGTTCTTAAAGCAGCACTTTTAAATGGGTTCGGGTTTGGACTAATCTTGTGAGGGTTGGACCACTTGGTTTGTCTCCAATTTAGGCATAAGCCTGAAGATCAATCATGGATCATCACTACCACGAGACTTGTTTGAAATCACAACCTAACAATAAGTGAATAATCTATTACATTGATCAACAAATTATAACAACATAACGATATTAAACGACACTTTTAATCTTCACAATATGCATAATAATGTCTGTTATGAACCAACCCCGATATCAAGAACATTTTGATATCACTCGTTGAGAAACCAGCCAAATAATTAAAGACAAAAAATATGGACAATATGAAATTTAATGGATCACACAACAATCAAAAAAATTGTGGAAGAGGGGAATTTATTATACCAAGAAACAAACAACAGTCTTACAAGATTTTTGATCCTCTCAATCTAATCTAAACAATTATCTCTTGTTTCTAACAATGATCTAGTTGTTATAATCTCTCTTGAGTCTTGCATTTTCTTCTCTTATAAAGTGCTTATACCTTGTGGAGTATTTATAGAAGCCAAATCTCGAAGTTGTAGAGTCCAAGATAAAGAAGAAGTCTCAAAATCCGGATAAAATGAGAAAACTGTGAAAAATCCGCTACATAGTGCCCACCCGGGTGCCTCGACACCGGCCTGGCACTGCAGGGCCGGGTCTTCTGCCCAAGAAGGGGGCGCTGGCGCTTTGGCGCCAAGATTGTTGGAACCTTTTTTTTTTATTATTTCCTTTTCATCTCCAAAGTATTTTACTTCATCTCCAAGTTCTTAATTCAATCAAACTCCAAAACACCATGAAATTTGTTTCTTAATCAAACCGTACTTCTAAAACAAGATTAAACTAGCTTCCTTCACGCAACAAACTTCTAAATCACATAGAATTTTTGTCACAAACCTAACAATGTGCCAACATTAGGCGGCACTAGGTTTTCATGATAACACATGTATGATTTACAAATCACAACGGTTGTATGGCAAACTCTAATAAACACACACAAAAAAGATGCTTATAAACAACAATTTCCAGAAAGTATTATATGCTTGGTTGTTCTCTTCCTCGTCTTCTAACTCTTCCACTTCCCCGATCACATGAGACTCCACATCGCCTTCATAAGTTTCCAAGGCTTCTTAATACACCAAAATGAAGCATACTTCATCTTTTTTTATATTGTTTACATTTAAAAGAGTTTTCTCTAAAATTCAATTTAAAATATATATTAGGTAATACTAACATCATCTTCATCTTCATGTTTTTTTTTTTGTTATTTATAATGAGACACAAAGAATTTGTTTACTAATTTTTACTTGGTGAAATGTATATTCAATAAAAGCCTAAATTAAAACTGATGAATATTAATAATAAATTCCGAGGCAAAATCTGACTGGAACTAGAGAACGAGTGTATATTCATACATGCTGTAGCACTTGCACGGAGTTCTTGTATGTCCAAATGCGCCTCACCATTTGAAGCAGTAATAATATTCTCACTGCTAGAAGTTGTGTACAAAATACCATGGTTATTATGTTTGGGTAAAGTACGCTATTCATCAATATAAATTGATTGAGCAGGTGATAGATTAGGAATTTCACACTTCTGAAGAGCTTTCAGAATGCCTTGAGTTGCTTCCAAAGTGTAACTTGCTTCCTGTATACTTCGCTGTCATTCTTCTATAGCGCTATCGTTGCATTTCTTGATTATAACATGAGATAAATTGGTCAGGCATGCTGCAAAAATATCTACAATGATAACAGACAATCTGTCAAACACTTGAGTATCTGCTGAATGATAGCTTTCCTAATAGACCAACAGCAAAGTGCTGCTTATTTTGTACATTGAATTAGCATTTCCATTCTTTTTACTCATGAATTCGTTCAATATTTCTTCACTATCATTTGCAAGATTCTGAAGAGTTTCTTTGGAGGATTTTGATACCCTGGCAATTTTTCGAGGTCCATGTCTACTTGGCTTTCCAATTTACCAACCCGATAGAAACAAAATTGAAACAAAAAGTTATAACCAGACCCAAATCCAAATCCATTTAATCCAATAGCATCTCTCATCATTGAAGGAGATCCCAAATTGGCAAATCCAAACATGAAGGCTGAAACCATAGAATCTGGGACTTGAATTCTCTCAACATCTCACTCTCGTCTCTGAGTCTCTTGCCTCAATGCCTTTTATCGGCAGAAGAAGAAGGTAAAGAAGGTCTCTTGTGATGTGAGCACGGAGTCGAGCGCGTCAAAGTCAAGTACGGAAAAGGATCCGTTGACTATCGAAGGAGGTTCGATGACACGGTCGAGAGTAAAGCGGGTGAAAGAGGCGATGGGATTACTTGCTCAAGCTACGGTGGACGAAATGCCGAAGTTAACAAGCCAATAAACAGCTTTCATGAAGGGGTCGATGGCCGAAACAGATTGGAGCAACATGATTCAAGCAACGGACGAGGAAGCTCAGGAGTAAAGCTATGCAACCGTATATCACACTTATGCATGTGGTCGTATGCATGGGTACTGAAACTGTTTGGGGGTTTTCTATTTGATCTATGCGATTGCATAGAATTATACTATGCGGCCACATAGTTTATTCTGGGTGCAGTATTTTTCAAAATTTCGCGTAATTTTCTATTTAAGTTAAAACTCTTTTATGGAATGTTTTTGATATTTTTTTGGCTTAATCCCCTTTTTAGTTAGGTTTTATGGGTTACATATAAATAGGACCTATTTTTTCATTCTGAGAAGACATTATTATTTGAGATTATTGAGAGGCAATTCGCTTTCAAATTTTTGTTCTTTGCTAGACAAATCACCAACTTAGCCAGATTCTTCTTGTGGTGTTCAAATCAACAGGGTGAGATTCTCAAATATTCAATCAAAAGGATCAACATATCGTTGGCGTGTTATTGGTTAATTTGATTCATTATTTTCGAATCAAATCCAAAACTTTGATTATGTTAGCTTCCTTGGGTTCGATTTCAATCTAATCGTGGGTTTTGTAGTTCTTCGCTATGTGGGTTCATATCACGTCACCGTACAATATTAATTTTCGAATCAAATCCAAAACTTTCATTACTTGGCTTTCTTGGGTTCGATTTCAATCTAGTCGTGGGTTCGTAGTTCTTTGCTACGTAGGTTCACATTAGTTGGTATCAGAGTTTAGGCTGCAGAATCGAGGTTATATCATTTTCCTTTTTCGTCTGAGTCTTTATTTCCTTTTTCTTACATTCTCTGTGTTCTTCTATTTAAGTCTTTTGATCCATAATTTTTCCATTAAAAAATTCAAAAGTTGTTTTAGTGCTCATTTTGTGTCCAAATCAACTTCCATTTTCTTTGTCTGTGTCATAATTGAATTCCGAGTAAAAACAATTCGAAAAAAAATTCTGAAAATTCTCTGAACAATGAAATTAAAAAAAGGTATATTTGTTATTATTTATCTCGAAAATTGCAGGCCAATTACGTTATCTATTGTGTCAAATTCAAGAACCACTTTCTTGAATTCAAATTCCATTCCAATCATTCAGTTCAATTCATTTTCTTTCTTGAGTCTTCAAAAATTTAAAAAAAATCTCACTCAAAATCTCGGTTTGAATTCTACGAGTATAATTCCTAGTTGAGTTCGAATTTCTCTTTTGACGCACTTGGGCAAAAGCATTGAGTAGAAAAAGGTAGAGTGGTGAGATTAATAGAGGAAAAAAACCGAATTGAGTGATACACGAGCGCACATTTGCGAGGCAAAAATAAATTTTCGATTTAGGAGGTCTGACAGGGACAGATCAACACCAAGCCGAGATAACAACCAAACCAACATGTCTGATAAGATGATACGTAGGTTTGAACGGTTATTTGAAGAAATGCGAGATAGATTGGATAGACAAGACACGGAGCTTGCCAACTTGCGTAGGGGAGTTCCAAATATACGGAGACAGGGTAAGTGGGAGCCAAGGATGAAGGTGCGTGAAGAATATAATTATGGGAGTGATGTGGATGATGATGTAGTAATCGAGGTGAAAATGGGTAGGGAAAGAAATAGAGGAGTTAGACTTGAATGAAATAGTAGAAACTTGGTTGGAGACGAAGTAGATGGGAATATGGGCAACATAAAAATGTTCATTGCATCATTCAAAGGAAGGGGTGATCCGGAGACTTACTTGGAGTAGGAGAAAAAAGTTGAATTGATCTTTGACTGCCACAACTATTCGGAGGAGAATAAGGTGAAGATAGCGGTCATTGAATTTACCAACTATACAATCCCTTGGTGGGATCAAATGGTGACAACGAGGAGGAGAAATAGGGAACGATCGATCAATACATGGGAGGACTTGAAAGCTATAATGCGAAAGAGGTTTGTACCTAATCACTACTACCGAGAGCTTCATAAAAAACTACAAGGCCTCTACCAAGGATCCAAGAGTGTGGAGGACTATCACAAGGAGATGAAGTTGTTGATGATTAGGGCAGATGCGGAGGAGGATCGGGAGGCCACCATGGCCAGGTTTTTGAACGAGTTGAATCATGATATAGCTAATATGGTGGAGCTGCAACACTATGTGGAATTAGAAGACATGCTACACATGACTATGAAGGTGGAGAGACAATTGAAGAGAAAAAGGACATCAAAGTACTCATTGGGTGCTTTGGGTTCTAACTCATCCTTGAAACCGAAGTTGCTATGAAAGTGGAATTGTTGATGATTAACTTACTTTTCTCTTTATAGCAATTTTTTATAAAATGCCCCATGTTTCCACAGTCATAGCATTTCTTAACCTCGGTCCTAAATTTTGATCTAAACCTACTATTGTCCTTTTTTTTACCTCCATTATTATTTGACTTGCCACCACTTTGGAAACCAACATGATTGTTTTGCCTAAATTGAATTCTATTCCTCATCATGTGAATTTCATTGCTTTTCTTATCATGTTTTTAACTCTAATCTCCATCTCCATACTGCTAAGGGAGTCAGTGACAATTTCAGGAGTCAAAGTGTCCCTACCGTACTTAATTGCATTCTTAACTTCCTTATAGGTATCAGGTATGGAATTAAACAAGATTATAGCCTTGTAGGTTTCAGACATTGACTCTTCACAGTTAACAATATCTTGAATAAGTTTGTTAAACACGTCTAAATTTCCATCAAGATCATTTGAATTGTCCATTTTAAAGATGAAAAAAGTTCAAATAAAGCATGTTTGGAGTGGATTTGAGCAATATAAGTCTTCCAATTTTTTTCAAAATTCTTTAGCGATTTTCAGTTTGCCCATTTTTCTCATAACTACATCAGACAAGTGTTAAATGATTGAAGTATAAGCAAGCTCATATGCTTCTTCTTTTTGTTCTTTTGAAAAATTAGTAGGAAAATTTCCATCAATGGCATTTGAAATTTTTTGTTGAATCAAAATACCTCTCATTTTTTGTTGCCAAATTGAAAAATCACATTTTTTTTCGTTAAAAGCTCCCAAATCAAATTTGTGAGTTGCCATTTTAATAATCAATCAAAAAGTACAAAGTCACAATCAAGTCACACAAAGTCGAACTAGGGTCATAAACAGTATACGTCGTTCTAAATTCTCAAGATTTTGTAAGATTTTCGATTTTAGATCAAGGGAATGCTAAAACGGGTAAGGTTTAAGTATTCTAATAAATTAACGGTGTAACAAGAGATATGTCAACCAAATAGTTTCACGCATAATATATCATATAGATAATATGCTGAAATTTATCAAATAAACAATTTAATCATATAACAATTAAAGGCAAGCAGTTCCTAATTTCTAGCACGAGGTAACCACAATTCTATTGTCACCCACACGATAACAAGCTAATACTAAAAATTAAACGAGACAAGTCAATTTATCAAAGCGGACCAATCCGAGTCCGTAAATAACAAGAGGAACGAATTTACCACTTTAAGGTCACACACTATTCGCCCTAAAGTTTCCAACATTGTAGCAACCAATCGAACACAAAATCGAATTGCAAATGCGCAGGAGCAAAATCGTCCAAATTCCACTGTATAACTTGAAACAGAAAACTGACAACACCAAATCGTTACAAATCACGTTAGAAATATTATGTCTGGAGGGAACTTTCCTAGGCGATTCTGGACATGCCTCCATGCGCTATTGTCGGAATTTTCACGCACTGCCACCGCCAGTGATTGTCACCACCACGCGCACCGCTGCTAGCCGCGTCTCCGCCTACAGAACCTACTTGTGGTTTTTGATTCTTCAACTGGCCACTTGTTTAACTAGAAAATGAGGTTGCAGGTTCGGTTGTTATGAAGAAAATTGGACCGATTTTCGATATGTCTTCCTGTCGAATATTGACCATCGAAAGCTTTCCAGGCTAAGTATATCATATACACCGAGATCAACACCGTCAAAGTCACAACCCAAGCTCCTACAACCTTCACCCAACTCTGGTTGCTTGTGTATTGCCCACTAAAGACACAGGATGAGAGGTTATTACAGCCACACGATAGCTACAGAGATTAGGAAAAATGGGATGAAGCACAAACTTCAAAGGAAGCACAGAGCCAAAAAGAGCGGTCTATATTCTCACAAAAATGGGACTAAGCAATAACGTGTCTCTCACAATACAAAGGAGCTTCCAATATATAGTAGTGAGTAGGCTTTTAGGTTTAAGTAGTGGATTGGGCCCAAAAAACAATAATAGATAACCAATAAGTGGGTCAAACACCAACGACCATTCAAAAAGTAAAAGGTCAGGCCATAAGCATCTCTAATTAGATTAGACTATTTCCAAATGGCCCAAATAAGTTATAGGCTTAGATCGTTTCATTTGAGTTGTCGATATTTCACTTCAATCATTTGGTCGATACCGACTGAATAAATAATAATTTAACATCATAATTCGGGAGGTCGTTTGACAACAATTTTTCCCAACATGGGGGCTTAGTATTTTGAAAAAAAAAAAAAAGGAAGAAAGGAAGAGATAGAAGGAAAGAATAAGCAAGTTTGGCTTTGCTCACAAGATCGAAAGAAGGAATCAAAACATCCTAAATTATAAGACATAACAGTTGAATTTTATTGAGCTTGGAACGAAAGGTTTAGGGGATGGTTTGTGCCATGCTACTGGTTGACCTACACATAGGGTCCGTTGATATGTCTTTTGTTTCTACTTCAAGTTTTTATGAAAGAGCTTTTTAAAAGGCCATCATGTGTTATATTTTTCTAAATGTTCTTCAATTAGATAAAGAGCTTTTAGACAATTATCATACCGTTTAAAAAAAAATTAATTCTTAGTTTCAGAAATAACTTTTGAATTTTTAAAATTTCTGTCAAAAAAGATCTATATGTCTACAACTTTGAACGTGACCACTTAACCCGTTAAAAAATGTGGTCACTCCCATAAATCTACCCTTCACTACAAACCTATAAACATGTATTATTGATGTTATATTTAACGGAAATTCCTCTTTTTTCAACTTTATACAAGTATTCTCCCTAGTCTCTCAATAATTGGCGTTATCACTTAGAATTGAAAGTGCTAGTTTCTTTTTTAATTGGAGTACTTGATTTCTGCATAGAATTCATCCAAAAACGGAAATGTTCACCTAAAAACAAAATACATAAAAATTTGACTTGAAAAACTATGATTTTAATTTTATTTTGACAAAACGAATAGCAACTTATATTATAGAGTTTGTGTGAACATAAGCACAAGAAAAAAAAAAAAGGAATAAAATTGACCAACGCTTAGTATCTAGGGAAGAAGTAGCGAAGGAAGCTCGATTGTGGCCATTTGATTCTCATTGCGAAATACAAATGACAAGAGTCACATCCAACTTAATTAAGTAGCACTACAATATTCAAACAAATCAAGTTTCTAAAGGAATGAAAAAGCCCACTCTTACACCATTGAATCACCGTCTATGCATCACACACTTCATTAATCACCATTCCCTGATTTTTAGCAAACAACAAGCCTTCCCAAAGTGCTATTGTTTCGGCATCCAAGTGTTAACTTGGTAGCCACAGCCTTTGGGAGAGTAGCCACTACAACACCGTGTTGAACAAAATCCAGAAAGAATGGAAGAAGGGAATAAATGTAGCAGCAAGAAACTCCAAAAATATGTATATACACTGAAAATAAGACTTGAACACGTTGTCGTTGTTCTCAAATAATATTTGCCCTCTCTAGAATTGACTATGGTGCTTAAAGGGACTCAAACCAAATGGTTTGTAGGATTGAAAATCTTGAGTAAGAAAAACATTTAAACACTAGTATTTTTCGTTCTCAATTAGAATCAAGTGATCCTAGGGAAGTGTAAATTTCTTCGAACTAGAAGTCTTCCAATTCTTTCTCTAGCAGGGAATTCCACCTCGATTTTGGCCAATGGCGTTGGTAGCTTGTTTCCACTCTATTCTTTGTACAACATTTGTTAAACGCTCTATGGTCTCCCTCATGGCAGTGAGCTGAGGGTGACCGTTCTCAACAGATTCATTTCTCTTTTTAAAATTTCTTGGGATACTGGTTTCGTGGGGAATGGTGTGGGAATGGTCTCTGGAGGTTAAACTGCGACTTATGGCTGTATTTTAAAAAGGATGAACCGCATCCCAGACGGTTCCCACCTGCCCTGCCCTGGGCTTTGGTGAATGAGCTATATCGCAGGTTATGCCTCCAAGGGTACGAGGTGGAAGGTTGATTGTACACTTGCATTTACCCAATGGTCAAATCTATATTTCAGAATTCGAACCCTTGACGTGGCAGCCTCAAACAAAGTTGGAGTTTTTCCACCTTCCCCTTTTACCACTTGGAGATGTGTCCTGAGGGCACTTA
>CAIGRN010150549.1:0-14078 GCA_903798345.1 Fraxinus anomala
TTTAACATTTCACAATATATTATCAAATATAATAATCAAGACATGAATAATTCTCGTAGTCATGCTATAATCATCAAATAAAATCTATATCATCATATCAAATGTATCGGGAAATCTATCAAAAATGTACTTTCTGATTGAAATCTGTAATCTGGTCATACGCGCCCCTTGGCTAAGCACTCTCGACACGGGCCTCGGACCCCCTCAGTGAACGGAAGTAGTCTCAATCATAATCAATTCTAGAATACGGCCAAGGCCCCTCAGTGAAATAGAATAAGTATATAATTATGGGTACTTTTCTTGTCAATCTCAATATCACATATGTCTCACATTCCAATACACAAAAATCCATATAAAATCTTTGAAATTCCTTACATATATTATAGTAAAAGAATATTTCCACATTAATCATGTAATTGGACAAATAATTCACATAATTGCATAAAATGTATAATAGTATAATTAATTTATCAATACTTATAAAATATTTAAGTTTTTCCACTCACCAAGTCGTAGACTGATCGCGACTTCAATCTTCTCGTCATCTCCTCACATTCAAATACTAAGTATGATATCTCGCACTTGTCCCNAATGTATAATAGTATAATTAATTTTCTGAAAAAATTAATGTGATACAAGATTTATGAAATTTCTCATTTCAATAGGTACTGATCCAAAAAAACCGGTAGATGCTTAGATTCATATAAGCAAGGTTTTGGAGAGATGAGAATGAAAATTTACAGTGGGTGGCATGAATACTTGCATTTGTGAGGTTCAGCTATGAACACTTCCATAGATGCAAGAAACTCCATACCAAATGCAAGGAGCGGCAGTTGCTTTTGGATCGCTAGAAAAATTGGTGGCATTGTGGGTCTCAAAAGTCCCTGAATTTAGAAATGAATTGTTGGGATGTTCAAAACTGGGTTTCCATTTCAGTAGAGCAATTGCTGCTACAGCATAAGCAGAAGCAGGTTTAGGATAAATAAAGAAAAGAAAATTAATGCGATATTACAAACTCGATATCATCTAAACAAAGCGATGAATCATATATCAAAGGATATAAATCTTTCCACGTCTTAAAACAATTTCAAACCAAAACATTAGAAGTAAAGGGAAAAGTGTTTCAACTTCTATGACTTGCTGCAAGATAGTAAGATAGTCTGTGCCACATCCACTACCTTAGGTACAGTAAATATTAAACAAGGAAAAGTTTGATGCCTAGTTTATTGGAACTAGCAGAAATACATCGAAGGAACAAAAATACATAAAAGCAATTGGCATCATTCGCAAACTTTCATAATATTCATGCTTTTAAGAAATCACTAATCAATTAATTTGTAACCAATTAATTCGATAATTTGTGACCAAATTATATAGATTTGTGACATTAATATGTTTAATTAATAAAATAGTTTTAATCAATTATTTCATGAAGAAAATTAAATAATATTTGACTTTTAAAATTTTAAACTTTATTATTTAGTTTTGAAATAGATTATAGTTAAACACTTAGATATGATTTTTTCCCTGTTTTCGAAGGCTGATAATTATTATTGGCCCAAATGTCCACGTCCGACATTGCAAACCATAAATTCTAAAATATGCACCTTAGTCCCTCAAAATAGCAAAATTGCAAACTAACCTTGAATTTGCCAAAAATCGTAAAAATGTTTTGAACCTCGAATTCAAACTTTTAAGCTTATGATCGATCGTAAGATGAAACTACGGGTTTGAAAAACTCCATTTTGCAACTTTTTTAAATTTCAATTTGATCATTGAACTTTTCAAAAATGACTAAATTAAAGTTCAAAAATTACTAAACCAGGCCCAATAAATTTCTAGCAACTAAAGACCCTATTTCTCATTAATCACTCTCATAAATCATATTCTAAGCATGTCATTCTTTGTCGGAATTCATGTCATTTTGGTGCCGAGCACAACTCACAGTTGGAACCTTGAATGCTATTTATTGGAAAGATGTTTGCTTTCTCTTGGTGAGTTTCTTTTTCCTATTCAAATATTATTTGATTCTAGCATAAGACTTCTGTTCATAATTTTTTTTTTCTTTTTTGTTTCTAACAATAATCATATTTTCCTATCCATAATAGAATTCTTTTATTTAACAAATTTGAGTAAAACCCAACTTGTTGAGTATGATACTCAACTAGTGGTGTCAATCGAGCCGAACGGCTCGTCGACTCGTAAAAAACGAGCCACGAGCCGCTCGGGCTCGTTCGGCTCGTCCATTTTTTTTTCCTTTTCTCTTAAGGTCTAGGTTAAAAAAAAGAAGGCGAGCTCACGAGTCGAGCTCGTGGGCCGAGCCGAGCCGAGCTTGACCCACGAGTAACGAGCCTAGCCGAAGCTCGGCTCATTACAAACGACCACGAGCTCGACTCGTGCGCCACGAGCCGAGCTCGTGCTTATATGGGCTGAGTCGAGCCGGCTCGGCCCATTGCCATCTCTATGCTCAACGTGAATGATTTCTTTCCGACTCGGCCCATTGTCATCTCTATGCTCAACGTAAATGATTTCTCTCCGACTCGGCCCATTCCCATCTCTATGCTCAACGTAAATGATTTCTCCTACTTAGTCCAAGATGCTGGCTTCACCTTAGTCTCCTTAAAACAATTTGTCTCTTTTGCAATTTTTTTCTGTATAAGGTTTATCTTTCTCGAGTTTCCTTTTTCTCTAAGTGCCCGTTTTGATGGCACTTCAATTCCATGGAAATTTCATTTTCCACATTTTTGCATATTTGATTGCCTAAATTTTTCATGGAATTGATTTTCCATCTTTCATCCACATGCTCACATTTGGGAGGAAATTTTTTTCTAGGCAATTTTTAAATTTTTTTTTTTTTGGCAATGTAAATAAATTATATCCCCAATTGTAATAAATTATATATATTTAATGGACAATTTCCATGAAAAACAAAGTCAAACGAATACCAAAAGATCCAAAATTTCAATATTTTCCTGGTAAAAAATACCAATTAAACACAATTAATTGACAATTTCCACTAAAACAAATCCTAGGTAATTCAATTAATTGGAATTCATTTTCTTTCCACTCAAATTTCATTCTTACAAAGTGGAAAAAGAGAGAAATGAAAAAAGAAGAGGAGGGAAAAGAAAGACAAGGTGGATAATGTGCTTATAAGTAGAGAGTGGTTAAGAGAGTGATGTTTAGTTTGTAAATTTGAAAATTAGATTAGCCTATAGATGAGTTTGCCGAAAAATGTGTCTTTTCTCTTTTCATTGTCCATTTTTTCTTCCGTTGCATTTGTTGCGTGTCTAGTATTTTTTATTTGTTATCAAAATCGAACCAGCCAGCAATTGTATATATTAGTGACACGATCCGTCTCGGATCATCCTAGTGAACCCATAAGATGAAGTGCGCCGATGATAGATGCTGACTAAATGTCAGATCCACCATCAAGACTGATAATGAATTACTACTAAATATGCGCCAAATAAAATTCTTATGAACAAATAATGCAATGAGCTCAAAATAAGTATGTCATGCTTTATCAAATGAATCGTATCACTCAATATGTCATGTGGCTATCACTTAGAAATCATAGGCTCCTCTAGGGGTGTCACAAGTCGAGTTATGAGCCGAAACTCAAAGCTCGGGCACGACTTGAGTAAAAATGGTTCGAGCTTTTTTTTTTTGCACGAGTCGAGCTTTTGTTTGGCCAAAAATTTTAGGCCCGACCCGAGCTTTCGACTCGGGCCTTTACGAGCCGAGTCCAGCTTGAGCCGAGGCGGCTCGATTTTTTCCCCTTTTTTTAAATATTTAAACATTTGCAGGCAGCTATGTCACTGTCACAGCATGATAATGCAGGCATCTAAATATTTTATTTTTTAATTTTATTTTAAACTTGGCTGAGACACGGGCTTGACGGGCCTGCTCGGGCTCGAGCCTTTGCCCTAAATTGGGGCTCGACGGTTCCGAGCCACGAGCCGGCTCGGCTCTGGCTTTTCCGAGCCGAGCTACGGGCGGCTTGAGCCGACGAGCTATTTTCTCATTCCTAGGCTCCTCTTGCTATAAAGAACCAATTACTGCCTGTAAGAAAAATCGAAAGAAAATATATGAGTTAATAGCTCAGTGAGTGGAAATTTTGAAAATAGTCATAACTTATCGTTTACATATATTTATCGAAAATTGAGTTCATATTATTTAACATTTTACAATATATTATCAGATATTAATAATCAAGACAGGAATTATTCTCGTAGTCATGATATAATCATCAAATAACATCTATATCATCATACCAAATGTATAGGGAAATCTATCAAAAATGTACTTTCTCATTGAAATTTGTAATTTGGTCATACGCATCCCTTGGCTAAGCACTCTCGACACGGGCCTCGGACCCCCTCAGTGAACGGAAGTAGTCTAAATCATAATCAATTCTAGAATACGGCCAAGGCCACTCAGTGAAATAGAATAAGTATATAATCATGGGTACTTTTCTTGTCGATCTCAATATCACATATATCTCACATTTCAATTCACAAATAATTCATATATAATCTTTAAAATTCTGCATAGATCATAATGAAATAATATTTCCACATTAATCATGTAATTGGATAAATAATTTACATAATTGCATAAAATATATAATAGTATAATTAATTTATCAATACTTAAAAAATATTTAAGTTTTTCCACTTATAAATTAATAGATAGAAATCTGAACAGACCAGTCTTTCCAAACTTTTACATCACTACCTGAAATAACGGTATAATTACACAAATTAAAACAGGACAATTAAATTAATACAAATCCATCACTTAACTCGGCAACTTCTATATTTATTCTTGCATCTCTATTTTCCCAACTATTCTCTTCTCTTTAACTATTTACCAACAAATCACCACATGATCAAATTCATTAAATCACTACCTTATATATACAAAACCTATACATATATTAATCCAATATCTAGACTTCCATATTTATCATATAATTTCATGCAAACATTTAAAATCTGAAAATCAAAAGTTTGACAAAAACAACACAAAAATTCTAGAGTATTGAATTGTGGCACCAGTTTCTGTATATTCAAATAGTCACTAAAACCATCGACAGAAACAGCACTTTCTGTGCAGACTTTCAAAAGTAGCAATAGGGTGATAATTTTGTACAAATTGAAGAAAATTGAGTTAAAAATACCAAAATCAAACCCAAAATCCTTATTCCACTCTAATACCTCATAAAATTAATTAAATGTTTTATATAATATAAAGGTAATAGATTTAAATATTGAAGTACTAATTCATAAACCAATTTCATATTTCTTCAATATATATTCAAATCAAATATCTATTCTCTTTTCCAAATCTTTAAAATTAAGCAACTAATTACAACCCAAATTTAACAATATTGAACAACAATTTGTTTTCTTACCTCTTGGAATAGAAGAAATGAAAAACCTTGTACTTTTTTTTTTCCCCTTCCCTTCCCTTCTCCTTCTTTTCTTTTTCCCTTCTTTCCTTTCTTTTCTTCCCAGCTAGGAGTGTCAACGAGCCGAACCGAGCCGAAACTCAAAGCTCGGGCTCACCTTGAGTAAAAATGATTAGAACTTTTTTTTACCCGAATCGAACTTTTGTTTGGCCAAAAATTTTAGGCTCGACCCGAGCTTTCGACTTGGGCCTTTACAATTTTTTTTTTTTTTTTAATATTTAAGCATAGATGCATGCATTTGCAGGCAGCTATGTCGCTGTCACAACAGGCAGCTGCATGCGTTTACAAGCAGCTAAATATTTTTTTTTTTTGTTTAAACTTGGCTAAGACATGGGCGTGATGTGCCAGCCCGGGCCGGCTCTAGCTCGAGCCTTTGCCCCAAAATGGGGCTCAGCCCAAGCCTCAGCTCGGTAGTTCCGAGCCACGAGCCGGCTCGGCTTGGGCTTTTCCGGGCAGAGCTATGGGCGGCCCAAATCGACGAGCTTTTTTGTCATCCCTATTCTTAACTTTCCTATTTTCAGCTTTCTGTATTGGCTCCTGCCTCTGGTTTGTGTAAAATGAATTAAATGGTTAGGTAGTTTCTAGATAATGGAGCACTAATTCCACTTTGCAACCAAGTCCTTCACATTCTATTCTATAAAACACTTGGTCATTCAAATTCTAATAATAGATAAGTACATCCCCAAAATTAAATAATGTCCATCTTAAACATTCAAGTATTGTCAATTATAAAATAAGCCCCAATAAAATGATTTATTTCATTTAAATCCCTAATTGACTTTGATTTTGACTAGTTGAGCATTTGACTTTAACTAAATAATTCGTTGACTTTGACTATAAATAAATGTGGTGTAACAATTAGGGACTAGTCTAGTCATAAGTTTAAATCCATAAATTTAGAACATTGAAATCGCTGGCTGGTCAGCCGGAAGTCACAACGACGTTAGTGTCGGTCAAGGTGTATCCAATGCTTTGAAAACCATGCTCAACGTACTTTTTAAATACACCAATCATAAACACTAAGCCTCTTGGTTTTGAATAGTAATTTTTTTTTAATTTTTGAGAATACATGGTTGAAAAGTAAAGTAAAGTTTTGCGTTTAAGTATAGAATATTTTATTTAGTGAATGTGTGATTGAAAATGAGTATCAGAAATAAAAGTAAAGTGAATCAAGTGGGGGTTTGTATTATTGGGGTTGTCTTTGGGAACCAACTAGTTTCACTACCTAAGAACAAGCAGCTATGTCCGCTGCTAGAAGAGGACGTCCGCGAAACAATCCAACCCTCCTCCACTGCCGATCGTGATGGAGGAAGCACAAACAAGTGAGTTCATGTCTAGGGAGTAGTATAAGGCTTGAAGAAAAACTAATCTTAAGGATTGTGTAGTAATTCACATTGCTTGAAGTGAAAAACGATTGAATCATTGTCCCGTTTCTTGCTTTCATTTTTTTAGGGTAAAAAAGAATAATTTACCTTGAAAATCATCAGCATTATGGGACTCAGAACAAGCACATATTTCCTTGAACGTTAGAACAAATGTAAATTTGTGTATCTTTGAAGTTACTCATGCAGCAGAATCGAGAAACAAACGTTGATCAAAACTCGTTGTTTTCGAATTCGAAAGACCGAGAAATAACCATTATATTTGGATTAAACCAAACTGTAATTTTTATTCATAATTCAAGTCTGTCAATTCATTACACTTATATGACTTTCAATATAATAAGAAAAAAAAAAAAAGACTTACAGTAAATGAGCGACAATTAAAAGTGGAATCAACCATCCGTGTAGTACTCAAACTGATGCGTGAATCTTTATAACAAGCCCATCTTTTAGCCTTTTTATNCAAGTCTGTCAATTCATTACACTTATATGACTTTCAATATAATAAGAAAAAAAAAAAAAGACTTACAGTAAATGAGCGACAATTAAAAGTGGAATCAACCATCCGTGTAGTACTCAAACTGATGCGTAAATCTTTATAACAAGCCCATCTTTTAGCCTTTTTATAATTGATTATCCACGTGATTTTATCTACCAAATACTGGTATGCATCAGTTACCGATGATATCGCTCAAGGCATCATTTGTATGATATATTGTTGAACTTGAAATATGTGGACTGGACACATAAAATGCAGGTTGTGATGGTACGGGCAGAGTTAGGGAGAAGTTAGAGAGCATGAGAACCAACATTGCCGTCGTAGGTCTGTCAGCTGCATTCTCTTGAACACAGAGCAACTGATTTGAAGGCATCGCACAATATCTTGCAAGGAAGTTGAAGCAGCCCTCAATGCAGGATCTATTATATTTGTTGCCGTTCTTTCGTGCCAATTTTTCCAAGCCTGCGAGAATGTGACATGTATAAATAAAATTTTCAACACTATGAGCTTCAAATTGAAAAAAACAAAGCATAAATTATTTCATATTTACACTTACAAAATTTAGGAGACTCTTAACACGATTCCCATTCTGGTAACTGTTAATTCTCTGACCAGTTATAATCTCTAGAACTAGCACACCAAAGCTAAAGACATCTGATTTAACAGAAAAATGTCCATACATAGCGTACTCGGGTGCCATGTATCCACTGCAATAGTTAGTTTGTAGGTCTATAATTAGTGACAAATTTTATAGCTAAATACTCTTGCCGTGTTTAATCTAAAACATGACTATATTTTCATTTTTTAGAAATAACGAAACTGATAATATGAGATTAAAATGCTTACAGGGTTCCCCCTATCCTGCTGGTATTGCCTTGTGTTTCGTCTTCAACGAATACCCTTGCCATACCAAAGTCTGATATTTTAGGGTTCATATCTCCATCTAAGAGGACATTGCTAGCTTTGAGGTCAAGGTGAATGATCCGAAGTCGAGAATCTTCATGTAGATAAAGAACTCCCCTAGCAACACCCCTTATGATTTTGTAGCGTCTATCCCAATCCAAATATGGACGCTTAATTGGCTCTACATGTACACTTGGAAGAATGAAATTGTGAAGAATCAAATGAAAATAATGCTCAAAATTAATATCCATTACATGCGCAAGATTAATCAATAGAAAGAAAAAGATTGCTGGAAGAAATATAATTTACTTCAAATAGAATGTTAATTACCAAATATGAAGTGGTCAAGGCTCCCATTCTTCACTAACTCATACACAAGAATCCTCTCGCTTCCATCTAGGGAGAAACCCAAGAGACTAACCAGATTTCTATGTTGAAGACTAGCCACTAACAAGACCTCATTCTTAAATTCTAGGTCGCCTTGCCCTGAATCCCTTGACAACCTTTTCACTGCTATTTCTTGTCCATTTGGAAGTTCTCCCTGAGATTAAATTTTGAGACCCTGTTAAAAATTTTAAAACTTTCTCCCTGTAATGAAGGATCACTACTTCCTCTTTATCTATAGAAACTTGCTTTCTAATGTTACCTTGTAAACAATGCCAAATCCACCTTTACCAAGCTTGTTAGCTTCAGAAAAATTGTCTGTTGCGGCTCTTATTGTACCGAAGTCGTATTGCGAGCATTTTTCATTGTCCGCTTGAGTGCATAAAAAATGGTTATCGAATAAAGAAAAGTAATATAGAGTTTGATGTACATAAAAGAAGTTATCGAAAATACTTACTTCCAAGTTTTTCCTCTTGTTTACGCTTATGTCTCATTCTTAGGAAGATGCCAACGCAAAGAACGAGTATTAGACCCAATACAATAATAATGATGATAGTTCGAGTTGTATTAGCATTCTTTCCTGCAAAATCCAGAATAAACTGTGTTAATATTACTTTTCAGCTTGTTGTTTGGATGTCTCGGTCTGCAAGTAATACTGTTCAAATCTAGTATGAATCAATATGAGAGCATGTCTGGTTAAGCCTAAAAAGGAAGCACACTTCTTTCAGATAAAGTTAGAGCGTAATTTTGAAAAAAACATATTTTTGTAATCAAATTTTTTAACAGTAAAACAAATATGTTGTCTAGCTTTATTCTTTTAAAGCTAAACATATTTGGCTTCTCTTTAAAATTTCCTTCTGTTTTAAACTTTTAGTACAAACATAAAAATAGAAGTCACAAAGGATGTTCTTGTGACCTGCTAGTGGCTTGGTTACTGGAGGCTTTGGTAGCATCGTTTGGGGCTCTTCAACCATGGAATTGTTGTAGAAGGGGTCAGTTCTGTAACGAAGACAGCAGCTGGGGGTGTGGATTCTAACTCTCTTTTGCTCCATTACAGCATTCTGACATAAGTTTAACAGCCTGGATCAAGCAATTACTGCAATCCTGAGAGGTTAAATCAGGGGTGCACTGCACAAGTCCATAAATTGTTTGAAAAGCTGGTGCTGTTCGATTCGCAGCAGCAAACTTCTTGAGGGGGCCACCATAAGCGGCCTGGGATATAAGACTGTCGAACAATGTTCTCAGATCCTGGTTGAACTGGTCCGTACTCATGACACTTTCGGCTTCCCGCGCCCGAAAGTATGGTCTAATTGCAAGAGTTCTGAAGATGGAGTTATTGGAGTATCGTACCATGCAATGTAGATCGCTTAAAATTGCCTGTTTTTGATAAGGACACAACTGTAAAAGGGAGCGTGCAGCATTATAGACACAACTACGACATTTGTCAAGCTGAATATCTCCTCTACAGAGCGCAATGGCATTGACTCTGTTGGAATTCTCTCCCACAGAGCTGTAGTAAAATCCATTTCTATCAATATTAGAGGAGACAGAAGAGGGGAGGCCATTGAGGTTAGTGTGGTATGTGCTATTAGTTGTGTAATTACCATTACTAAGACATTGATGGCGAAAATAAAGTGATGGGTACTCGGAGTTGACGATAACAACAAGGTTTGTAAGGAATATTGAACCAGGACTTAGATAATCTACTATCTCACACTACTTTTATATAATTTCCAGGATTTCACACTACTTTTATGGATGCAAGTCAAGCATTATGAATGTGCGAAAGAGTGGAGGTATTTTCCCATCATTCACCATTTCAAACAAGGTTTATTTTTCTTTGAACAACAGTTACAAATTTGTGTAGGAAGAAATGATGGGCTTGCAATAAAATCAAGCATTAGCACTAGCACTCACACGAGTCAATGTTACTTCAAGGTTTATTTGTACGTAATTATTGAGTAGTACCAATGTTCTTGAATATAGATTCATATTCATACGTTAAGGTTAATGTCCAAATGTTACCTTCAAGCTAGACTTGTGAAACACCCGACCTTTATTCAGTTTGGAAAAAAAATTTCACCGAACTGAAAACTAAAAAAAATGAGTACAAAAAAGAAATACACTTGCAATCCCATTCACAAGAACACTACAAGAGCCAATGTTACTTCAAGGTTCATTTGTACGTAATTATTGAATAGTAACAATGTTCTTGAATATCCTCTTAAGAGTCATATTAACACGTTCAACGGTCATCTTTAAGCTAGACTTGTGAAACACTGAACCTTTTTTCAATTTGGAAAATAATTCCACCGACGTGCAGTGGAAACTAAAAACTAAAAATAGTATCAAAGAAAAAAAAAAATTATCCCTGTTTGGTCTATACGTGGCAAAAAATTAGCCATATTTTTCAAGTTCCAACTTTTTTTTGTCTGACAGCCAAATTTTTCTTGACAAAACATTTTTCCCCCAACCCCCACGTGACCCATTTTCTCAAGTTTTCATTGAATTTATTTTCCCACCACTATTTGTAGTCTAAGGATATGAATAGTGATGAAGAATAATGGGGAGAGTGAGTGTTTATATACATGTATACGCAAGAAACTGGGGGAAGTTTTACCAACGCGTCCAGTTTTTTTTTGATACCCAGGTGTCCACCTTCGACGATTAATCATGCGGTCTGTGATCCAACCTTTCATCACACAGACTAGGTAAACCGCGAGATGTGCCCCAAATTAGTGAGGATCCAAGAGCTCCCACTGAACTGTCAAATGGTCAAGCGAGTCAAACTCATGTTGCACATTACCTTTTATGAGAACTCCTGCCTTTCAAGAGCCCCATTAATCGAACTCGCGATCTTTAATCTGTAAATATTGAAGAATTTTATTCTTTACCAATTGGAATGTGCTTTTGCCCCCAGCTTTAGGTGGTAGTATTAGGTGCACCATGGATTGTGCCAATGGATTTAGACCAATTGGGGGGATAAAGCTGCAGATATGTCCAAACTTACTTTTGTATTTATATACCACTTCTACATACTATATTGAAAATTATTTAGAATAGAATATAAAATCACTTTTGTAATTATATACCACGTGTACAGATTCTATTGAAAATTATTTTGAATAGAATATAAAAACAAAAAGAGTAAAATAGATGATGGGTGCTACAGTACAGAAGATAAACTTGCAAGTAGCACCAGTCAATGCACTAGTTCCAATTTGCAGAAAATAGGTGAGTATAACAAAGAGAAAAGAAACAAAAGTGAGAGGTGCTGGTAGCTGCGAAGTCGAGATTTTAGTGGGTCGAACCGTAATTACGAATATTGACCGCTCAACTAAGATGTGCAATAACAATTTCATCCGGTATTCGGAAAGTAGCGGCTGCACCTAACTTCTTCCGCTCTTCTGAGTTCTCTTCAAATTCTTCATCATTACTGTCGTATTGTGAATCTTCGTATGTGCTTGGTGAAGAAGGTGAATTGATACTTCTGCATTGGCAATGCAGGGTTGCTAGCACGCTTACTTGGCCAAAGTGGGAAATTTCGAGTGCAATGGTTTCATCATCCCACGGGAGAGGTTGTTTCCATGGTTCACCATCAATCCTCACATGACTCACAGTTTATTAAGTTGGGATCGCGAAATTAATTTTGACCAATTAATTTGATAATTTGTGACCAGTAAATGAGTTGTGACCAATAAAATTTTAAATTTTGTGATCGACGAATAAATTGACATATAAAATTTTTTATTTGTGATCGAGAAATAATTCGTAACCAATTAATTTGATAATTTGTGACTAAATTATATAGATTTGTGACATTAATATGTTTAATTAATAAAACATTTTTTAATCAATTATTTCATAAATAAAATTAAATAATATCTAATTTTTGAAATTTTAAACCTTATTTCTTAGTTTTGAAATAAGTTATAATTAAACTCTTAAATATGAATTTTTCCCTATTTTCAAAGGTCGGTAATTATTATTGAATAGTATTTTTTTGAAGAATGCATGGTTGAAAGTAAAGTAAAGTTTTTTGTTTACATGTAGAATATTTTATTTAGTGAATGTGTGATTGAAAATGAGTATCAGAAATAAAAGTAAAGCGAATCAAGCGGGGGTTTATATTATTGGGGTTGTCATAGGGAACCAACTAGTTTCACTACCTAAGAACAAGCAGCTATGTCCACTGCTAGAAGAGGACGTCCGCGAAACAATCCAACCCTCCTCCACTGCCGATCGTGATGGAGGAAGCACAAACAAGTGAGTTCATGTCTAGGGAGTAGTATAAGTCTTGAAGAAAAACTAATCTTAAGGATTGTGTAGTAATTCACATTGCTTGAAGTAAAAAACGATTGAATCATTGTCCCGTTTCGTGCTTTCATTATTTTAGGGTAAAAAAGAATAATTTACCTTGAAAATCATCAGCATTATGGGACTCAGAACAAGCACATATTTGCTTGAACGTTAGAACAAATGTAAATTTGTGTATCTTTGAAGTTACTCATGTAGCAGAATCGAGAAACTAACGTTGATCGAAACTCGTTGATTTCGAATTCGAAAGACCGAGAAATAACCATTATATTTGGTTCTGTAACGAAGACAGCAGCTGAGGGTGTGGATTCTAACTCCTTTTGCTCCATTAAAGCATTCTGACATAAGTTTAGAAGCCTGGATCAAGCAATTACTGCAATCCTGAGAGGTTAAATCAGGGGTGCACTGCACAAGTCCATAAATTGTTTGAGAAGCTGGTGCTGTTAGATTCGCAGCAGCAAACTTCTTGAGGGGGCCACCATAAGCGGCCTGGGATCTAAGACTGTCGAACAATGTTCTCAGATCCTGCTCGAACTGGTCCATACTCACGAAACTTTCGGCTTCCCGCCCCCGTAAGTATGGTCTAATTGCAAGAGTTCTGAAGATGGAGTTATTGGAGTATCGTACCATGCAATGTAGATCGCTTAAAATTGCCTGCTTTTGATAAGGACACAATTGTAAGAGGGAGCGTGCAGCATAATAGACACAACTACGACATTTGTCAAGCTGAATATCTCCTCTACAGAGCTCAATGGCATTGACTCTGTTGGAATTCTCCCCCAAAGAGCTGTAGTAAAATCCATTTCTATCAATATTAGAGGAGACAGAAGAGGGGAGGCCATTGAGGTTAGTGTGGTATGTGCTATTAGTTGTGTAATTACCATTATGAAGACATTGATGGCGAAAATAAAGTGATGGGTACTGGGAGTTGACGAGAACAACAAGGCTTGTCAGGGTGAGGAAAATAAAAGGAAAAAGCCATTTCCAAAAACTCATTACTGTAGTTTGCCTTTCTCTAATCTCTAATGTGGTGATATGCAATGTGATATGGTTTTATATTTGAGTTCTTCACTTCCCTAACTTATAATTTCCAGGAATATTGAACCAGGACTTAGAT